>JAABOM020059045.1:0-13243 GCA_011800125.2 Solanum clarkiae
GATTCTTCATCAAGAACTCTAAAGAGTTTAAGTCAAGATTTCAAGAATCAAAGATAATTCTTTCAATCAATGTCCTTTCAAGTTCTTTCACTTTAAAAGAATTGCGAAAATTGGGAATTTTCTCCAAGAAAGAGAAGAGAAGATCACAAACTTTTCCCAAACTTTAACCAATGATTTCTCTCTCAATTTTGATCGAATTTGAGCTATTCAAAAGGCTAAATTGTATATATTTTTCCGAGGAGAACACACTGGGAACTTCAGAAATTGACTTTGTTGCTTCATTTGAGGTAAAATCTGCATATCTTGCTGCTGCATTTTTAATGTATTTCAAAAATTTTAACATGCGATCTCTTCCTCATATGAGCTCCGTTTTTTAAATGGTTTTCGCCGTTGAATTTCTTATCACTCGAGGAACATTTTCATGTTTAAATTTTTATATTCTAATGATATTTTCCGATGACAAAATATTTGGACCATTTTACCCTTTTCATTGAATTAATTGATTTTAGTGTCGTTAGATTCATTATATAATTATGATGCTATATTTGAATAGATTTTGGTGAACTGAAGTATCATAGAAAGGGGGAAAATTTCGTAATTGACGTGATTCGAGACTTTATATTAGGCAAGTGGATTTCTTAACCTTTGTTAAGTATATAGAATCTTGTACTTCTTGTGTAAGGTGTCTAGAATGATTTATGTAGGCCTTGATTGAAATATTTTGAATTGGGTAGTTATCCTATGCTGACAGCTGACTTGTGAATTAATGATGGAGGTCTATTACATGTAAAATAGTGATTATTTGTTATTGATATCAAAGTGATACTTAATTATTGTGATTTGGTTGACTGATATGTTGTTGTGATTGGTCTGCAACTCCAACACTATGGAACTCATTTATAATCTTGAACTTGAACTCTCAAAGTGGTGCCTTGAATAAAGAAGGCTTGATGAAACGTTGATAATGAAGTGAGAAGTAATGATAAAGAATAATGAACAAATATATTGGATTGGGTGTCACGTTCCGATACAAATATTGGATCAGGTGTCACATTTTGACACAAATATTGGATCGAGTGGCACGTTCTGACACAAACATTGGATCGGGTGTCACATTTTGACACAAATATTAGATCGGGTGTCACGTTACGACACAAATATTGGATCGGGTGTCACGTTCTGATACAAATATTGGATCGAGTGTCACATTCTGACACATACATTGGATCGGGTGTCACGTTCCAACACAAATATTGGATTGGGTGCCACGTTCTAGCACGATAATAATAAAGGAAAACATATTAAAACAACTTAATATACTCAATGTCAAAGAACCTATCTCCCAAAAGAAGTGCGAGATGGAGGCCTGAGTTCTCATATGTGTTATTGATATTGTTGATTGGTTGTGTACTTTTTCTTGCTGTTGCTACCTGTTAAGTGTTAGGGATTATCCCTTGTTAAGTATTTTATGCAGGTTGGGGTCATGGGGGGTTTTGGTTGGAGTGTTAGGAGTACCGGTATTCTATATTACTTAACTTTGTGTTTATTAGTTCACTTGTGGAGTACCGTATATTTGGTACTCACCCCCCTTGCAATAATTTTGTAGGTTACGAGCTCGGATCATCGTGATACTCTCTACTCTCCTCTGTTCGAGGCTTCCTGTGGAGATTGCTAGAGGTAGTTGTTTGCCATCCTAGCTGACTTCTTACTCCCATTTATGATTTTGTTCTATTCGAAAGACAACATCCTTTGATATTTATGTTTCTTTTTTATTCTTCTGTAATACATTAGAAGTTTGTGCATGTGACAATCAGGTTTTGGGGGATTTTCACTAAGTTGAACTTTCATTTTTATTATAATTTCGCATTTTTAATATTATAGTCGGGTTGTAGGCTGACTTGTCTGGGTGGGATAAGACAAGTGCTGTCACACCTAAATTTTGGGTCGTGATAGGGTATCTTTTATTATAAAATACGGACATAATTTATGTTGGGATTTTATCAAGTACTGATTGATTATGCATGAATATCTACTTCAAGCTTATTCCATGAATTGATTTTGTCTATTGAGATTATGCATGATTTAACCTATCAAAACTATGAACTATGATGAACTTTTGAGATGGATTTCATGATACCCAACTTAGGGGTTTATTACAATATTGGTGGGTTGATTTGTAATTAATTTTACTATTCTTGTTATACTCTTGAGTTGTATGCTTTGGAACAAGTATCCTAAACCCACCATGTGTTTGATGAAATTACATGACAAGAATTCTCAAGTTGCTGATAAACTATTACATGATTTACAAGTCAAGTGACTTCATGATGATTAAGGGCTTTAAAGTATGTATTTAATTCATGAAAAGTGTCCATAATTTTACAAGTAACAAGTTGAGTCCTATTTCAAGATTTTAACCTCTTGTGAGCCATTCATGTCAAGGCAAGGGATCATGTATGATTATTATTTACTCTCATGTTCAAGTTAGGCTCACTAGTAGAGGTCAAGCATGTGAATGAGCTACTTATGACATACATGTTTTTTACAAGTTATTCAAGTTATGACTATTTCAAGTATTCTATGGGATTAGACTTAGTACCGATTGAGGCTTAAGATGGGGGCTCAACTCAAGTGGTCCTTATATAGTTTTTAGTCTCTAAACTATGTGCCACCATGGGATTGTGTATTTTACCCTTGCTATACTAGTAGATCTATCTAGTTCATGTTATCATGTTTGGTTTGCCTTGGCAAGTAGACCAAACTTCGCTGGGGTGTCATGCCTGGTCACCTGTACTGAGGGGGTTTTGTGCGTTGGATTCCAAGTTGTAGCTTATTGGTCTATGCCGGTTCTAAGTTCTCCTCCCACATATTATCATGTGCAAGTTGAGTGTTCTTCATGCAAGTTTTATTTCAAGCATTGATCATACATTGTATATTGAGATTGTATCCATTGTCTATATCTTATGCATTTTGAATATATTGGCTTATGTCTTTGTTGCATTACACCCTGCATACTTAGTACATTCAAACGTACTAATGCATACTCTATGCCTATATGATATCACCATGTAGGAATTGGAGCTCTTTTTGACCATCCTCCTCTACGTGGCTAGTTCGATTCTCCAAGAAAGCTTTTGGTGAGTCCTCAACTCCGAAGACAATATCTACTTTAATTCATACTATGTTGTATATGCTTCGAAGCTCGACTCTTCTTCTGATTTTATGATTATCTAAGACTTCTCTTAGTCTCGCTTTCCTTTTTATACTTGACTCTTGTTATGTTTATTTTGCTTCTGTGACCAAGGATGTGCGAATGATATGCTAAGAGCCTTGTTTAGGGTCCATTCGGCCCCATTCACCGTGTCATGTCTAGGCCCTAGGCTTGGGTCGTGACATCAATCATCAAGATGATGAATGTTTGAAGAGGTATGAAGAAGTGTCGGGAAACACATCAACAAGTCCAAAAGCCTTTTCTATCCATATGAAAGTGCCCCTTTGATTTTCACTATAAGGCTCAGGAAGCTAGCAGGTACTACACAAGGTGAGTTTCCTATCATTTATCTGGGTGCGCTGTCTATTATGGAAGGAAAAAGACTGCATACTTTGAGGATAGCATCAAGAAATCATCCAAAAGAATCTTGGCCTGGAAAAACAAATTCCTAACCTTTGGAGGTAAGATGGTTCTTATCAATCATATATTACACCCCATGCCTATCTACCTACTATCAGCTATGTCCCCCCCCCCCCCCTTTAAGGGTGTTATAAGGAAGATACACCAAATCTGTGCAAAATTTTTTGAGGTAATGTAGGATTAGAGAGGAGAAAACGTTAGGTATCTTGGGATGCTTTGTGTTATCCAATATATGAAGGAAGACTGGGATTCAAATCTCTTTTTAATGTCAATAAGGCATTGATGGCTAAATTATGGTGGAACTTCAGGACTTTTATTGGCAACTTATGGGGTATCTAAATGGGCAACAAATACTGTAAAAAGCTGCATCCAATTTTTGCCAATAGTATAGTTGCACCCTATGTATGGAAAGGCATGATTATGACTAGGAATGAGATGGAGCCCCACATCTGGTGGAAGCTAAACGTTGCTAATTCAAGTTTCTAGTATGATAATTAAACCAGAATTAGGGCTCTTTATTATACTGAAGCAGAGAATACACAAGAAGATGATGTGGAAGTCAAAGTCTTCATTGATAATAATACATGGAAAAAAGGAGTATTAGGGGAAATTCTATCTACAGAGATAGTTGAATATGTTACTACAGACATCGAACCAGAAACTAAAAGCCTTAATGATAGGGCATGGTGGAAAGGGAACTCCAATGGAAGTTCTCAGTCAAATTTGCTTATCATCTCCTAAGGCGGAAAAGGAATAAGGCGTCTTGGCATAGGATGGTGTGGAGCAATAATCTACCTCATAAAATTGCATTCTTTATGTGGAGAGTGTTGTAGAAAAGAGTTGCTATTGCTGATGTGCTGAGAAGGATTTGGATACCAATTATGTCCAAGTGTTGGTGTTATGGAAATGGGACAGAGGAGACCTTAGACCACAGTTTTCTAACAACCCTCATAGCTCTTAAGCTGTGGAGGCATTTTTTTACTTATGTAGGTTTCAGTATGGATGGACAACATTTAGTTCCTACTATTTTCCAATGGTGGGCATTTGCTAATGGTTTAAGAGGAAAGAAGCCCTGGAAGCCATTCATAATATTATTCTATAGGAACTTTTGAAGTATAGGAATAACATCAAACATGAAAATCAGTTTTCTTCTAATAGAATACTGCAAAGTTGCAATAGAACCTTACACTTACCGATCAAAGTTACTTATCCACAATGGAAAATTATACCTTTGTCTTAGAAGGATTGTTTTGACTTTTACAAAGACAAAGACAAAGACCAGTTGTCAAGTTGTTAATTGGAAGATAACAGACACAGGGTGGATCAAATATAACACTGATGGGGTAAGTAAAAGAAACCCTAGCATGAGCTCTTATGGGTTTTGCTTTAGAGATGTCCAGGATAGATCTTATATATTCTAAATCAGGTAATGTAGAAACAAGCACAATTATTTTTGCAGAAGCCACAGCCATATTGAAGACACTAACTTACTGTAAAACAAAAGGCCTTGGTAACGTTATAATCGAAACTGATTTTCTAGGGCTAAGGTAGATTTTGTTAAAGGAATGGAAAATTCCTTGGGAAATTGTGCATATTAGTGGAGGAGATTCAGAGTCTAATGGGTTCAATCAACATTCAAATGCAGCAAGTTTATAGAGAAGCAAATCATCTTGCTGATTTCGTAGCAAACATAGCTATTATAGGAGGCATGCAGTAGTTTAGTTCATTCACAGAGTTGCCTAATGGCTAGAAGGACCCTTAATACAGATAACCATCAGATATTGTTCCTAAAGATCTCAACATAAAGCCGATTTGGATGATTACATCAGCATAAACAAGCCATTTACATTTCCAGAAATTTTATAAACAGGATGCAGATACAAAAAGGCAAAGTCCCATATACAGTATCATCAACAGCTAATTACATAAGGGAGATACTATAGGGCACAGCTAACATATTTACATTAATAAGCGAGTATGAGCAAAAGGCTATGAGCAACATAACCTTGCATCCATCAAAAAATGTGTTAGGTCAACAAAAGGGGAGTCAGTTTTAAGAACGAGCACGCATCTCAAGGGATCTATAGAGAGAACATCATTTCCTATATCAGGTGGTCCAAAATAAGTTAGAAATCTAAAGGCATAGGACTGGTCAAGACAAATGAGCATCAATGCACCTACAGATTGAGCTTCCTACCAGAAAGGGTGTTAGGGAGACAAAAGGATTCAGGAACAACAAGAAGGAGCAAGCATCTAAAGGGATTTATGGAGAGAACACCATTTCCTACATCAGGTGGTCCAGAACAAGTTACAAATCTAAAGGCATAGGACTGGTCAAGACAAATGAGCATCAATGTACCTACAGATTGAGCTTCCTACCATAAAGGGTGTTAGGGAGACAAAGGGTTCAAGAACGACAAGCAAGAGCAAGCATCTCAAGGGATCTATGGAGAGAACACCATTTCCTGCATCAAGTGGTCGAGAACAAGTTAGAAATCTAAAGACATTACTAGTCAAGACAAATGAGCATCAATGTACCTACAGATTGAGCTTCCTACCAGAAAGGGTGTTAGGGAGACAAAGGGTTTAAGAACGACAAGAAAGAGCGAGCATCTCAATGGATTTATGGAGAGAACACCATTTCTTGTATCAAGTAGTCGAGAACAAGTTAGAAATCTTAAGGCATAGGACTGGTTAAGACAAATGAGCATCTAAAGTACTTACAGATTGAACGTAATAAAGATGCAAATACTCTGGTCCAGACGAAAATGTGGAGGCCATAGAGGAGCATCACATGGAACACTAGAAATCATCAGAAATCAGGACCAGAGTGGAGCATATGTATAACCAAGAAAGGAGTTGGAAGGAGATACTTAAAAAAGCATCATGCAGATGACAATGACGATAGCAAGCAAGTGAAACAACTTTGAATCCTAGACATTGAAGAGGAAAGGACACATTTGAAAGCTAAATAGTTAAGAAAGGAAATGAAGAGTGTTGATATCTCTAGAAAAGCCTATATTATAGGGTCTGAATGTAAATATTCTGATGGGTTAGGCCTATCAATCTTTTTTTGTAGACTGGTTTAATTTTGATTTTGATAAAATGGGCCACGAGCCTACTAGTTTAAACAAAAATTGAAATAGGAGCATCAAAGGATGCTTTTAGAGCAGACTGTGGTCTGATAGGCTATATGGTAACATATCTGGATTAACATAGGAGTTTAAGGCTACATCCTGGTCCGTATAGGAAGTTTTTCCAAAAATAACCTTCCTAGTAGTATTAGTTCCTAGATTGTATCTAGACCACTGATTCTGTACAAACATGGAGGAACTACAAAAATCGATTCCCTTTCAAAACATCCACTCCTTCTTCCTTCTTTTGCAAGCATGTTAGTTACCCTATTCTGATCCCTGAACATGTGATGTAGCTCCTACGCTCCAAGCCTGCTCAATAATGACCTGCATATAAAGATAACATCATCGTAAAGTAGACTGCCATTTAGGAACAGATTAATAATTTCCTGCTCATATGTTTCAATGCTAAGGGGGGATAAATTATGTTGAACTGCTAATTGGATCCCTTTGGAGAGAGTTGCAAGTTCAGCTTGCAAGGTGCTTGCAAGTGGGATAGCTCCACCGGACCCCAAGATCCATCCTCCATTGTTGTCTCTCAAAACTCCTACTACGCCTGCTTTGCTGTAGTGGTTCTTGAATGCCCCATCAATATTGAGCTTGATTGAACCCTAATTTGAGGGCTCCCATTTAATATGGATGATTCTACGACCACCGTCATGGATAGTATGGTTTTTTGCAATAAGTGCAAACTCCATTGCTTGGCCAAAAGCATTGTTGAAGCTAACCACAGTTCTTTTGTCGTTAAAGACATTGTCATTTCTAGCCAGCCAGATATGCCAAAGACAAGGAGGGAGAAAAGAACCCCAACTGATATTATTAACTTTAGTGTGGTTGGCATCTTGTTAGAGGGCAAGCCAATTTGTGGCATTAAGGGCAACCAATTCTGGAGTGAGCAGCTGGGGCATTTCTGCTTGGTTTCATTCCACAAGTGGATGGCATTGTGACATTGAAAAAAAATGTGTCTGATGTCCTCTTTTGGGTGGCTGCAAACGTTATAGCTTGGGTTGATGTTCAGGCCTTTACTGAAAAGGCTGTGGTTAGATGGAATTCTACCATGGATGAGGATCCAGGGAAAGTTTTTTTCACTTTTTGGGGATATCATCCTTCCATGTCTTTGAATAAGCTGGCCATCTTAGGGCAAACGGGTTCAATTCTTTTGCTAGCAATGTGGTAATAAGCGCCAGCTATGGTAAAGGTTCCATTGTTTGTGAGTTACCACACTCTTCTGTCCTCTCAGGTCTCAATTTGAGCATAGTGGCAGTAATTGATTGCTTCCTGGATGAAAGAAGGGATGGCTATAGAGATCTCTTCAAGTTTCCATCCTCCTTTAGCCCTTTATATCAGCCACTTTCAGTAGTTACTCTCATTCTCTCAAGGGCCCTTGAATGTAATACCTGATGGATTTGAAATTTGGGGTCCAACAATGTTCAAACAGGCTGAGTTGGTTCCCTTTGTTCACCACCCATCTCATGGCATCATGGATATCTTTCCACCCATTTTGGATGTTAGCCCAAGCTCTGGAGATTATTCTATTGGACCTCTCTTGCCCAGAGGAACCTCTATATTTCCTTAAAAGCAGGTTAGCCCAAAGTTTGTTAGGGGTTTGACTAACCCTCCAGGGTAGTCCACTCAAGATAACCCTATTTTTAGGTTCACTCTAACTGTATCGGGCAATTGTGAGAGAAGAGGATGCTTGAAGTCCGGTCTGAAGCTTAGTCTTCTAGACTTAGAATTTAGAGGCAATAATCCCATTTGAAGGCTCAAGCTATCTAGAATTTTAAAAGATATTGCAAAACAGAACTAGAAAATTTCTTGAAAGAACAAAACAGAGAGCTGTGATGACATTGTCATAAGCTAAATAATAAGGATGGATATGAAAAAAATGCCAGTTAAGGTATTTAGCCGTCAGATAAAACATCTAAATTTAATTCAGTCAAAAATTGATATAAGAATCTGTAACCTCTATTGTGATAAAGGCCTGTATGAAAAAACCCCTCAAACAAGGGAATGATTAATTGCAGGTTCAAAGTTCCAACCTGCTCTAAAATTTTAAATTATTCCAAAAGGGGCAGAAAAAAAAGCCGTAAAACATCCTAACCCCAGAATCAATAAGGATTTTCATCACCAAAATATAATTCTAAAGGATGTTGTTAGTGTCTTATTTAAGAACCACCAGAGCCATATTTCTTTCCAAAGATGATCACCTGAAGCTTGTCATAACTTGCCAACACACCAGCACCAGCAATGGCACGGAGGACATTAGCACCAGCACCCTTGAATAAAGATTTGGCACCCTCATTCTTAAGGATTTGACTGAATGCATCAAATGAACTCTTGTACTTCACTGCTTCGCCAGATGTCATCATCATTCTTCTTCTAACTGTGTCAATAGGGTACGAGGCAAGACTAGCACCACTGGTGATGAGCCACCCTAGAGCAAAGCTAGCAAAGAAACTATCCTGTAGCCATCAAGAGAAAAGAAAAAGGTCAATGCCTCCTAATAGAATGAAGTCATCCCAACCATGACATCCTAAAACCCAACTACGAAGTAACAGGCAACAACTTCAAAGTAGTGTAAACATAGAACATAACTGTCAAACACATGATATCATCAAAATATAGCAAACTATCAATGGGAAAATGCCAAAAAAAGATGAATAACTAACCTCCATTTTTCCAGTCAACAACACTGGCTTTAATGAGTCATATATTCCGAAGTACAAACCACGGTTCACAATAATACCAACACATGAAATGTTAAGTGTCTTTCTGTAGACATCAACCAACCCATCGAATTGCCTGCCACCACCTCCTTTCTTCGTAGCCTTGGCATCATTTGCAAGACGAGTACGAGCATAGTCAAGGGAGTAAACAAAGAGCAAGGAGGAAGCACCAGCACCACCATTCGATGCAAGGTTGCCAGCAAACCACTTCCAGTAGCCATCACGGTCCTTGTTGAAGTTGAAGAGTCTCTTGAAGTAGTCCTTGAATGCAAAGTTCAAGGCCTATTGAACATAATATCAGTCAGCATATTGTATTTCCAAAAATCAATAGAATAACCAAAACCCATACATCTTCATATAGATAAATTTTAGTATCAAATGTAAGTAAAATAGTATACCTGAGTGGGGAAGTAACGAATGACATTAGCAGTGTTTCCTCTCCACAAAGAAGCAATTCCTTCATCCTTAATTGTCCTCTTAAAGCAATCTCCAATTCCCTTGTATGGTTCTGAGAGTCTACCAGCCTTAATCATCTCGTTTTGATTTTGGATCAAAAGTTTAACACGCTCAATAGGGGCAGCAGTTGTCTTTGACACAGCAGCAGAAACACCACCCATGAGGAAGTCAGTGGCAAACGTTGCAAGTCCTTCTCTTGGGGAGCTTGCACAAACACTAGTGAGGCATTTGTGGCAATCAACAAGAGATCTTTTGAGACGGCAAGTCCAGCATTAGAGTAATTGCCATATGGAAAATGTTTCTGGGAGAGAGCAGGCCTTTGAATGCCCCCATAGCGAGCATGGACATCATGGGAAAGAGTGGAGCTCAAATGCATCTGGCTAGCTACCTTCTGATAAATAGTTGGATGCTGATTTTCTACCATCACAACCTAGAATTAACTCCTGCAAAGATAAAGCATTAGACTAAGGTCTCTATGCCTTACCTCAACAGTCCTTTCATAAAAATTCATAACCAAGATTTTTAATTTCCATCTTAACCACTAAAAGACATGAAAGCCACCAACCAAATACCCAGTTGAATTCAGCTAACTTTTATTCCCATAACTCGCCTTGGGATTTCAACAAGAGAAGAAGTCAATAAATACTATGTCGCAACAAAAAAATTTATTAAACCATATCAAAGACCTAAATTTCTTGCTTTTCGGCATGTTTGCAATGGTACTTTTCCTTTGAACTAAAATTGTCAATAGAAACCATCACTCTTGATTCTCAATAGCAATCTGCCAAGTAAATTTTTTATGTTTGCAATTATTATAAAACCACAAAAAATTTAACAAGCTATTCATTTGAACATGAGAAGATGAAGATAATTTATAATTAGACACACCATTATCCATTTAAGGACATCCAAATACTTGACACATCATTTTTATACAACTTTTGAGAATACAAAATCATTAAGCTATTGAAATGGTACACTTTGAATTGATGTTTTCTTCATGACACTGGCTTTTAAAATACTATTTTAATATTTTTCTATACCATCACAAAATTATTTTACACATGAAGTGATGTTTTCTTTATGGAACTAGCCTTTCAAATTCTCTCTCCCATTTTATGTGGCACCCTTTGACTTGGCACGATATTTAAGAAAAAGATGAAGACTTTTAAAACTTGTATCTAAAATCATTCTTAGATACGGCTAAGAATCATTTCAAGAGTAAAAAGAGAATTTTAAAGGTATATTGTTTCCAATTAGAGTAAGGTAACATTCTTGTTGGAATGGATCAAAAAGGAAAGGTTGCCACATAAAATGGGACAGAGGAAGTACTATTTTAATATTTTCCTGTACTATCACAAAATATATTACATACTCTCTCAATTTTAATTTATTTATCTGATTTTACCTTATTACATAGTTTAAGAAAGCAAACAAGACTTTGGAAACTTGTATTCTTAAATAAAGATATATAGTTGCGGTGTTAAACCTATCATGTGAAAAAGTTAGAATTAGAGTCGTCAAAACAGAAAGGGAGATTCTTTTTAGGACTAATTAAAAGGAAAGTAGAGTCAACCAAATTGATGTGGGCCCCTTTAATTCAAATTGAACAGTGACTGGCCCAACCCATATTAATATTCTTAGTAAATCTCATTTCTAAGGCACAGTAATGCTGGATAAACACACTAATTATTATAAATGATTTGATCAAATCTACGCATTTCTGAACTTGTACATACACTGGATGAACCAAATCACAAGTCTAACAACATATAAACACAAATATCAAATCATTAAGTCAAATACATAACCTTAAGAAAATCTTAAAAAAGAAAAGTTAAAGCAAGACGTACTCTGGAAAACAGCTGAACATCTTGAGGCAAAACGTATATAGTTTTTTCAAATGACAAACAAATGACAAACCTCATCCCCGTAACTTCACCAAATGAACCTACCTCTTATGCATATTTCACTAACAAAATACTGGTATGCTAAACTACATACATAATCTTAAACTATGTTGTATTCTTCAAAAATGTCGACAAGTGTGTGTCACATCCTCTAGAAAAAGTGCATTTCTGAAGTATCCAACACAGGTGCAGCAACATTTTTATAGTGTCCGAGCAATATAGATCGGCAGTGTATACAGTATTTTCAAAAACAAATGCATGCCTAAAGCTACTTCTCTTACTCTATAAAATATCCCTAGCTATAGTATATACTTCATTTAAGAGAATTCTATCACAGAACACAACTATATATTTGAATCAAAACCTACACTACTCGTTGACCAGATCTACAGTGTCATCTATAAAACTATATCCCCTACACTAAACCACCAATCGGATCGATAAAACAGTAGATCCATAAAGCTATAATCCATTTCCAATGAACCTACATAAAGATCTATACAAAATAAAACTCAAAAATCAGAAAATTCCGGGCTAATCAAACTAAAACGAACTTCACAAAAAGTAAAAGACTGAAAATCTAAACAGAAAAAAAGTGATAAAAGAGAATCCAAGTCCGACCAGGGAGATAAAGAAAGGTGAATTACCTGCGTTCTACTCGCCCTAGAAGTCGCTTTGGAGAAAGAAGAAATGGAGAGCGGAGAAGAACGAGGAGTTTAAGGAAAAGAGGACATTAATGGAGAGTTGAGTGTGTATATATATTGGCTGGCCATGACCCATAACTCCAGGAATATTTTTCATGGACTTCTTTAACATTTGCCCTTTTGTCAATTGGCACTGGATATTAAATTTTTTATGGTATAAATGACTTATTTGGTCAATTTTTTTACTTTGTTTAAAATTAATACTTGATAAAAAAAAGTTAATTATATAAAATTTATTTTTATTTTTTTAAATGATAAAATTTGTATACATTTTATAATTATATAATTTACTATTCTTTAATTTTGATGTCAAGTCTATAATAGACAACTACTGTTGGGTGGAGGGAGTATATCTCTTTTAGAGTAAATTGGATTTTTTGAAATAATTAATCTCCATGTAGATCTTAGATTACTTATTGCAAGTTATATAGGTAGTTGTAAAGTATTAACAAATCAGCAAAACTATTATGAGTTATGATAGATTAGTATTAATTAATAGTTATTTAATTATTTTTTAAAAAAGAATTAATATTTTAAAGTGATTTGTTCCACCTTTTTCAGAACAAGTCTCCATATAGGGATTATGACAGATTTTTATTAATTATTACTTATTTATTTTTAATTCTATTTCAATTAATAATTTGTTTTAATTTAATTAATTTTATTTTAAATTAATATTTTT
>JAABOM020059046.1:0-13243 GCA_011800125.2 Solanum clarkiae
TAAGAAAAAATACTTTTTCAAAGAAAAGAAAACAGAGTCGCCACTTAATATTTTTTTAAAGAAATAAAGAAATTTTTTAAAAAAGGAATTTAAGACCCTGACGGAAAAGTCTTAAAATTTCAGAAAAACGGAAAATTGTTCTTATTATTATTTGAAGAAGGTATTAGCACTTAAAATAGCACGTGGTTATTTGATGATTTGAAAATTATTTCACTAACTTTTGAAAAGATCAATGTTTAAAATAGAACTTGGAAAAATCTAAGTAACGAACATAAACATATTTGGAGCAATGATTTAGAAATGCATTCTTCGAATTAAAAATCACAAAATCAATTTTTTGACTAACGCAAGTGGTTTGAGTTTTGGGAACTTAATTAGATTAAAACTAAAAAAACAAATTGTTAGAGTTAGAATAAAGTAATAACAAAGAAGTACAATAATCAAGTAAAAAGGAAAGAATATAAATCATTTGAATTCCTCGTCCTAACTTCTAATGAATAATTGGGCTTGCCTGGCCCATAAAATCTGACGCAACTGCTACTCCTCCAAAAACTTGGGCTTTGCCCCATTTACCCAATTCCTGCTGATGCAAAGATTTGAGCTTTTGGCCCCAATTATTGTTCCTATATAATTTTATTGTATATATATTGTATATCACTTTATATACACAACCTTGATCCGACCCTCAAAAATCTGTATATGACTTCCTCAAACTGCCAAGTAGATTCCCAAACCCTATGTAATAGCTTCCTCCCGACTTGTAGATGAAGAGACTGACTCAAAACTTAAGGATATGCAAAGGTAAAGTCCGAAATGGACTCGAAGGAGGAAGTACGTGTAAATAAAAGGGGTATAGATTAGTATCTACCAATAGAAGAGATAATAGTAATAAAAGGGGGAAAAATAGAGAAAAATATATTTAAGAATCATGTCGGAAACAACAAAGAACAACAACAAGAATTTCATATAAATTCCATGCTCAACTAAAATAAGACAATAGGTTACTAAATTACAAGATTACAACTAAATCAGCAAAATTTGTAACTAAAACAGATGATGAACGGGAAAGAATTTACCTTTTCTAGGGTAATGAATTGAGACGATGGAACTTCTCACCACAATGATTTTGGGAATAGGAACCCGACAGTGTTCGACTATGGACTGTAATCTTCAAAACTTTTTGATTTTATGGAGAAAAATATAACATTCTTGGAGGTGAGGGGTGGCTCCATCACTAGAAATTTTACATGTTTTTCTGAGAACCCCTCCCTGTTTTTTGTCAAGAATCGCTCAACACTCAATGGTAGCCAAAATAGAGCATTTATTGGAAAACTTAGGGTGGAAATTGAAGAAGTTTAATAATTAATTTATAATGTGGAGGATCAAAATTTGGTGTCAACAGCTGCCCCTCGTTTGGCTTGAGTCGATGAAAGAGACCCGAGGCAAAGGAAGTTGACGAATCCAATTTTGACCAACCACACTTTTGTCTTTTGAAAGAAAAGTATTGACGTACTTAGAAAAATATGGCTGGACCCCAGTATCAAATTTCTTGCATATCTCAGGTTACATGAGAATCAAACCACTTGTAATTCAAGATGCTTGATTTAACGCACGATTATGAAAGAATTCAAACACTATTTTGGAATCGAATTATGGAGAGACTAAAAAGCTCGGGAATGGAATGAGGGGAGGATGGAGTATAGTCGAGTTTTCAACACCGAACCCACCTACATATCCCAAGCATGGGAATCAGACTGCTTGTAGTTCGACTCAATAAATTGAAAGGGAAATCTCTTATGCTATGATATCTCTTTGGCTGAGGAAATGTGACAAATAGATTGTGTATGAAAAAGAGAAGGCTTACAATCTCTTGGTCATGAATGTGGAGCTTTTCACATTCATAAATAAGAACTCATAGACATAATTTCAAAATTTTTGGTGCTTTGTCACCCAAATGGGAAAGACTGACTCCGATGAGGGTTAATATTTTATCAGATGTGAAACTAATATTAACAAACTCAAAGAAATGCCCACAAGCCTTTTGATAGGGATATGATTGTATCGTGGTGGAAGTCGCTTCTCAGAGCATTCCTCTTCAAACTATGTTCCAGTTCACTAGTAAGAAAAAGTTTCACGTTGTGCTGCATCCTACTTGATGACACCCACGCCTGTGGTTTGTTTGAGAATTCATCCTCTCGGATGCTCTCGACAAAGACTGACATAAAACTTGTTAGTGTAAAATGGAACTCAAGTTGGGAGATAGTGAGTTTTACCTCGTTGACACATAATCATCCCTTTGAGCATTTGACGTCAAAATTCTCCAATTTTGACGTAATAGATGATAAATCGATGTTGATGGCTCTCTTGGCTTGATATTATGATGGTAGTTTATTTAATACTGGTACAAATATGTTGCTCCTCTTGACAATTTGAATATGAAATGACTCTCTTTGCAATGAATACGCAATGGCCCTCTTGGCAACTTGATGTCACGATCCAAGCCTAAGGCCTAGATGTGACATGGCGAATGGAAAGCCCGAAGACAACCCAAAAAAGCCTCATAGCATATCATGTAGACATCTTTAGTTGCGGAAGCAAATTAAACAATCACAAGAGTCAAATAAAAGAAAAAGGAAAAAAAAGGGGACCAAAGGAAAAAATTTATAATAACAATATCATACGAAGAGTCAAGCTTCAAAATCATAGACAAACCATGATATAGTATCCAACGGTACCTCTATATAGAATGGAGCAGGGGCTAAGAAAATTCCCAGGCTCACCCCCATTTAAATAGGTATTAAACATAAGAGAAAGTATCCATAAAGCATGAATGATTTAAGATATCGCCCTCGAAATTGAGGACTCACCAACTAGCTTTCTTCACAATATCCAAACGAGCCACATAGAGGAGGAGGAGGATGATAAAATGGAGCTCAGATACCTACATGGTCATATCGTGTAGGCATAGAGTATTTATTAGTACATTTGAATGTGCTAAGTATGTAGGATATAATGCAACAAGAATCCTAAGCCATAATAACAAGATGTTTAATCATGTTCAATGAACATAAGCTTAATATGCCATATGTAATCATTGCGTAGGATGAAACATGCTTAAGAATAATCATATTTGCATATCTTGTTTAACATCATAAAGTAACATGAATAGATCATCCAACTACCTTGTTTTAGAGGGTAAGGGATATAGCTGTCACGACCCAACTCAGGGGCCGTGATTAGTGCCGATTGGGCACCCAGACAAACACTAAACCGAATTTCCTAAGTATAATAGATAAGGAATCTACAGAAATTTCGGCAGAGTTTCCTCTGTTTTACTGACTAACCGAACCTGCAGACCGCAACTCATCATACAACAAACATCTATGCACATATATATATATATATATATGCAGCCGACAAGGTCACCGCTGCGATAGAACTGCCCAACAAAAGTACCATACATACGTAACCATATCACATGTAATATCCCATACCCACATGTATCCATAGGCCTCTAAACATACGTACTGAATCATAGGACGGGACAGAGCCCCATCATACCCTCGAATGTACATAAATGCAAAATACCAAAAATAAGGGTACAAGTGTAGGGACGGCGGTACATAACGCCTGTAGCTCACTTAGGCGAATCCCACATTGAAAAAAGAGGGGGAGTTCCTGGGCTATATGTTGAGTTTGGAACCTGACATGTGCATACGCGTTTTCTCGGGCTTGCCTAGGAGGAACAAAACCGTGCGGCCCTGTGGGGCCAAAGCAGACAATATATACATATGTGGGGCCGTTCGTCACAGATGGTATCGGAGATGACTCTCGTCTAATACGGTGGTGGGGCAAACCTCAACGAGGACGCTGAGTCCCTATGGGGGGTGAGTGCAGGCATGGTGATACGTAAAGGCTGTAGCTCACTTAGGTGAATCCCACATCGGAAAAAGAGGGGGAGTTCTTGGACTATATGTTGAGTTTGGAACCTTACATGTGCATACGCATTTTCATAGGCTTGCCTGGGAGGAACAAAACTGTGTGGACCTGTGGGGCCAAAGTGGACAATACATGCACGTGTGGGGCCGTTCATCACAATAGCATAAGTCATAACCCATTCTAGTAGGTGATGGGTGGTATATGAGGGCAAAAGAGTAGCATAGGTCATAACCCCTACATATAACCATGAGATAATAAATAGTACATGAGGATGTAAAGATAGCATATGTCATAACCTCTACATGTAAGCATGAGCAAATACGTATCATTGAATTGCATATGAGAGTGAGCCGTACCACGTAGTTAATAGCCCCTTCAAATGAGTATAGGATATTGCATAACATTGAATCGTAAATGAGGGTAAGGTATACAACGTATTTCATAACCCCTTCATGTAGAAATTGGCCTTGTACTAGAGAGTAAGGCATATAACGTAGTTCATAATCCCTCCTAGTTGGCTTCACAATTCACAAGAGCATAAACCTTAGCATAATAACTCAATAACTCATCAATAATCGAGATTCGAATAAATCATGCAATAGTCATAGGAAAACTTGAGAATTCTTGTCAAGACATTTTATCAAACACATGGTGGGCATATATGGACACGTGTTCAAATCATGCAATGCAAGAGCGTGGATCATGAAAAAGTGAAATCAATGCATCTTAAAGTCATATAAATCAGCCCACCAATACCATGGTAAAACCCCATCATAGGTAACATTCAAATCATATCAAAATTTCACAATAGCTCATAGATTTCGTAGCTTGAACAAGTATAGACTCAACAGACAACATTAATTCATAGTATAAACTTAAAACAGATATTCATGCATAATCAACAATCTTTGATAAAAAAGAAACCAACATATTTCATGCTCATACTTCATAATAATAGATATTCATAAGTAATACAACTTGAGAACATGCAATTTTCATAAAAAGGAAGATTGGGCTCCGTGGGTGAAAGGACCCAATGGATGAAACCCACATACCTTAAATTTATGTTTTCTTGATGTAGACTTGAAGGAGATTTGAAACTTAAATGGAGTTCTTGAGATCTGAAATTAAGCTTGAGACACTTGAATTGGATGAGAATTTTTAAATAAAGTGGTTGAGAGGTTTTAGAGAGGGTTTTTGAGTGATAGGAAGTTGACAAATGGCTAAGTATGAGATATTTCATATGTAAATGGGTATGGGGCCATGACCCCAAGGCCCCTAGGTCAAAAAGAGAAAATTAAGGAAGTGCTAACACTACTTTGTTATAGGTCCATGTTGCGGAGCCATCGCGAACCCCTATTGATTTGCAAAGAAAAGGAAAAAATTATTTTTTGCTACGGGTCTTCTAAACTCCTGGTTATACCCATTTCCCACTCAAGTTTTTCCCCTGATTAAGAATATGAAGTCAAATTTTTGATGTCACGTACGAATTTTGAGATATATGAAAATTATGATTATGAGCATTTCCAAAGCACAGTTTTGCATGTTTCAATATCTCCCCCTTGGGAACATTCGTCCCCGAATGTCAAAGAAACCTGTATTAGAGAAGTAATCATGAAGATTACAGCCCAACATGAATGCAACAAATGCATTTAAACATCATCTTTAAAAAGCTCAACATGAATGTTAAGAGTCACCATAAACTTGTCAACATAATGAATGCATGCAAAATGACATAAGGGCTGGAACTTATGATTTTAAATTACAGAAGGAACTTAGTTTGCTATCTTAAGCTTGAATATAATGAAAGAGGTACAAATCTCACTTCTTTATGTCCGTGTCAGCTTCCCAAGTGCCACTATCAGCTTGATAATTCCTCCAAAGGACCTTAACGGATGTTATATCTTTGTTTCTCAACCATTCTACACGTCCATCCAATATATCCACCGAGACCTCATAGATTAGCTCGTCCTCCACAACACCGACAACCTCAAAGAGTTCTATAGCACTTGGGTCACCAATGCATCTCCTCAACATAGATACATGAAAGAAGGGATGAAACATATCCATTCCCCTAGGCAATTCCAATTTATAAGAAATTTTACCAATTCTCCTCAATAGTGGATAAGGACCCACAAACCTTAGGTTTAATTCCCTTTCTTGCTATATCGAATCACACCCTTTATGTTTTGGACTTTCAAGTTAATCCAATCATCAACACAAGAACACATAGCCTACCTTAGTACCTAAGGAGACTAACCCCCATTGGGAGAATACCTCCACTTCACCATCTTCCACAAAAGCATTCAACTCTGGCAAGGCGGGGTCAAGGTCTTGCTCTATCTTGACCTCTTCAACCAAATTGTATTTGGAACCATTAAGCCACTACACTACCATTCTCAACTTCAATCTAGCGAACCGGTGAACCTCTCTAGTCACCTCCTAGTTACCCAAAATTCCCACTTTCATAATTAGCAAACAATCTCTCATCCTTCAAAGTTGCAACACTACCCTCAAATAATTCACAAACTCTTCATCACTTTGGAAAGAAATCAATATACCATCCACAAGACAACCACACACCTATCAAGGTAGGGTTTAAAGACCCTATGCATGAGATCCATAAATATAGCTAGGGCATTGGTCAATCAAAAGATATTACCGCAAATTCAAAATATCGGGAAGGACATCAACAAACTCATTGACTACTGGAACCGACTCAATAGGAAGGATTTTAGACTCAACATTCCAAACCCTTACGAGATGGTAATTAAAACTCTTAGAGATCAATTTGGGCCTTAAGACAAGAAATGAATCTACTCTCAACTACCATTTCACAACTTTCCACTCAAGTACACATTCATTAGGGAATTGGAATCTAACTCTATGGGTTCTATAATCAATGGAAGCATGATATACATGTAATCAATACACCCCAAGGGGAATTCTCAAATCCCACCATGCCAAATTCAACAAAACAACAAGACAAGACGTCATGTGAATTAGACAACCCCTATAGAATTTTCTAGCAATAATAGACTCACCAATGTGGGTAGACACTAAAAAGGTTCACATAACAATTCGGAACACACATGAAGCTTATTGGCAACAAAGGAGTAATGAAAGAAATAGTGGCATCCTGACATATCTAAGCATGCATATCAAAATGAAAAAACTTTAACATACCGGTAACAACATCGGACACCTCATCCCCTCCTTGCCTCCCTTGAAGAGCATAGAATCGATTATGTCATGGAGGGGCCCCTTGTTTGCCTCCTTGAGACCTTGATCAACATGACCACCTTGACCTTGAGGATGACCATCGTTGCTCTTGTTTTGAACAAAAGGGAAATAAATAAGCTTATGGCCTACTCTCCCACACTCATAACACGCATTTGAATCCTTTAAGCATTTACCATGATGCTGTTTTACATATTTTAGGCATTTTTGAAAAATCACACCACCATTACCACCTTGGAATCTTGGGTTAACCATCCCATCATTAGAAAATCTCTTATTTGGAGCATTATTGGATCCTTGGCCTTGAAATTTGTGACATTGTTGGAAACGGTCACCCTTAGCACTTTGAAAACCACCCTTATACTGAGCCATCTTGGACTCCTACTTCTCCTGTTCCTAAGGTTCTCCCCCTCGAGTTGTTCGGGATAGGTCATGAGCCGGGAAAAGTCCATATCACCTAGTAGCATGATGGTACAACAATCTTCATTCACCAAATTGCACACTCCAAACAAAAAATTGTTCATCCTTAATCTAGGGTTGGCCACACAATGTGGAGCATACTTGGAAAGCTTGTTGAATTTAAGGGCATACATCCTCACACTCATGGTACCTTGTTTAAGGTTCATAAATTCCATCATTTTATCCTCTCTCAACTCGATAAGGAAGAGTTGGTTGAGGAAGGAAGCTTTGAACAACTCCCAAGGAATAGCATCATGATTTCCCCTCTCCACCTTCCATTGCATAAACCAGATTTGAGCCACACCTTTTAGTTGATAAGCCGCTAGATTCGGCTTTTCCTCCGAACTTACACCGATGATGGATAACACCTTATAAACCTCATCTATGAACTTTTGGGGGTCTTCCTCTGCCTTGGACCCATGGAAATTCATAGAGTTCATCCTAGTGAAGTCCCTAACTCTTGAGGCTAGAGTATGAACTTGAGGAGCTTCGGCCCCTTGATTTAATTGGTCAGTCATAGCATAGGCCAACACAGTAATGGCACTCTGAAACTCAACTTCGGTAGCCCCTCCATCTTGAGAAGCTTAAGGAGCGTGGTAAGTCGGTTGTCTCCCAGGTGCACGGGCCCTCCTTCGTGTTCCTCTTTGCAGGGGCATGATCTAGAAGAGCAATGAGCATTCGTTAGAAGAAAAGCCTTATCTTACACCTAAATCACGATATAAACCATGAAGAAGTGAAACATTTCCCAAAATGCCTCATAGCCTCCCATTCATAGTTGTGGGATGCTTCACAATTGTGATTAAGACTCTAATCGATGTGGTACGTTGGATTCCGAGGACCACTAACAACATAGTGCTCTGATACCAAGTTTGTCACGACCCAAGCCTAGGGATGTGACATGGCGAATGGGAAGCCCAAAGACAACCCAAACAAGCCTCTTAGCAAATCATGTACACATCCTTAGTTGCAGAAGCAAATTAAACAATCACAAAAGTCAAATAAATGGAAAAGGCAAAAAGGGACTAAGGGAAACCATTCATAATAACAATATCCTAAGAAGAGTCAAGCTCCAAAATCATAGACAAACCACGACATAATATCCAATGACACCTCTGCATAGAATGGAGCCAGGGACAAGACACATCCAGGTCTCACCCTCATTTAAATAGGTATTCAACATAAGAACAAGTCTTTTTAAAGCATGAATGATAAAAGATATCACACTCAGAATTGAGGACTCATCAACCAGCTTTCTTTACAATAACTAAACTAGCCACATGGAGGAGGAGGATGATCAAATGGAGCTCCAGTCCCTACAAGGTCATATCATGTAGGTATAGTGTATTCATTAGTACATTTGAATATACTAAGTATGCGGGATGCAATGCAACAAGAATCACAAGCCATAATAACAAGATGCTTAATCATGTTTAATGAACCTAAGCTCAATATGCCATGTGTATTCAATAATAGGATGAAACATGCTTAAGAATAATCGTACTTGCATAACTTGTTTAACACCATAAAGTAACATGAATAGATCATCCAACTACATTGTACTGGAGGATGAGGGATATAACATAGGTCATAACCCCTTCTAGTAGGTAATAGGTAGTACATGAGGGTAGAGGAGTAACATAGGTCATAACACCTACATATAAGCATAAGGTAATAATAGTACATGAGGGTGTAAAGATAGCATAGGTCATAACTCCTACACGTAAGCATAAGGTAATACATAACATTGAATCGCATATCAGGGTGAGGCGTACCACATAGTTCATAACCTCTTCATATGAGTACAAGATATTGCATAACATCGAATCTTACATGAGGGTAATGTATACAACATAGTTCATAACCCCTTTATGTAGAAATTGGCCTTGTAACAGAGGGTAAGGCATATAACATAGTTCATAACCCCTCCTAGTAGGCTTTACAATTCACAAGAGCATAAACCTTAGCATAAGAACTCAATAACTCATCAACAAACGAGACTTGTAAAATTCATGCAATAGGTCATAGAAAAACTTGGAAATTCTTGTCAAGACATTTTATCGAACATGTGGTGGGCATATATGGATACATGTTCAAATCATGCAAAATGCAAGAGTATGGATCATGAAATAGTAAAATTAGTGCATCTTAAAGTCATATAAATCAGCCCACCAATACCATGGTAATACCCTATCATGTGTAACATGCAAATCATATCAAAACTTCACAATAGCTCATAGATTTCATAGTTTCAATCATGTATAGTCTCAATAGAAAAGATTAATTCATAGTCTAAGCTTAAAATAGATATTCAATCATAATAAACAATATTTAATAAAATCACAACATATTTCATGCTCATACTTCATCATAATAGATACCCATAAGGAATACAACTTGAAAACATGCAATTTTCATAGAAAGAAAGATTGGGCTCCATGGGTGAAAGGACCCAATGGATGGAGCCCACATACCTTAGATTTGGTTTTTTTTGATGTAGACTTGAAGGAGATTTTAAGCTAGTATGGAGTTCTTGATATTAGGAACTAAGCTTGAGACACTTGAATTTGCATGGAAAGTTTTAAA
Source organism: Solanum clarkiae (assembly GCA_011800125.2). Classification (NCBI taxonomy): domain Eukaryota; kingdom Viridiplantae; phylum Streptophyta; class Magnoliopsida; order Solanales; family Solanaceae; genus Solanum; species Solanum clarkiae. Next base: position 10,222 of record JAABOM020059046.1, read on the forward strand.
TAAAATGATTGAGAGGCTTTAGAGAGGGTTTTTGAGTGATATGGAGTTGAAAAATCACTAAATATGACATATTTCTCATGTAAATGGGCATAAAACCATGACCCCAATGTCATTAGGCCAAAACAGAAAATTAAGGAACTACTAACACTACTCCGTGATAGGTTCAAGTCGCGGAGCCATCGTGAACCCCTACTAGTTTTCAAAAAATTGGCGAAAATTATGGTCTTCTAAAATCTAGATTATACCCATTTTCCACTCAATTTTCCCCCTGATCAAGAATATGAAGTAGGATCTTTAATATCATATACGGATTTTGAGATACATGAAAATTCCGAAGGACATTTTTAGGGCGTTTCACCTAAAAATTAAATGGCCCTCTCAGCAACTTGAATATGTAATGGTCCTCTTGACAATGTTGAAATGGTCCTCCCGACAACTTGAATATGTAATGACCCTCTTGGAAACTTGAATATGCAATGGCCCTCTCAGCAATGATGAAATAGCCCTCTCAGCAAATATATATAATATGTCCCTCTTGGCAATAACATGAGTAAGATATGGTTCTTAGCAATAATATAATATCCTTCCTGGCAATAATGTTAATATGATGTCGTTCTGGGCAATAATATGGTGATGATATGCATATGATATTTCTGTTGGCAAAGATATAAATATGATGATAGTCCAACTATAATGACGTGGATTGCTTAATAATGATCCAACTGTAACAAGGTGGATGGGTTGATAATGATCCAATTGTAATGAGATGGATGACCCGATAATTATCCAACTGTAACAAGGTGGATTTCTCAATAATGATCCAACTGTAATGAGGTGAATGACTCGAAAGTGATCCAATTGTAACAAGGTGGATGGATAAAAACTGATCCAACTCTAACAAGTTGGATGACTCGATAATGGTCCAACTGTAATAAGGTGGATGGTTCAAAAATGATCCAACTGTAACGAGGTGGATGGATCGAAAATATGAGGTGAATGACTTGAAAATGATCTATCTGTAATGAGATTGATGACTCGATAATAATCCAACTGTAACAAGGTGGATGGCACGATAATTATCCAATTGTAACTGGGTGGATGGCCCAATAATTATCCAACTGTAATGGGGTAGATGGCCCAAAAATAATCCAATTGTAATGAGATGGATGACTTGATAATAATCTAACTGTAACGAGGTGGCTGGGTCGATAATTATCCAACTGTAATGGGGTGGATGGCTCAATAGTTATCCAATTGTAATGGGGTGGATGACCCGATAATTATCCAATTTGTGGGTTAGATGGCCAACTTAATTTAAATTGAAATCCTTGAATCAAACAAACAATGTAAACTACTTATGGGGTGGTTAACCTAACAAAACTATATGTTGAGGCCCTCGAGTAAAACGCAGAAACCACTAATGGGGTGGGTAACCCATAACTCGAAAATATTGACCATCGTATGGTCAAACAAACATGTATGCGTATATAGATACATGACAATCATCCTAATGATAAGACAAAATCATACTAATAAATATGTTCTTCATGGTATATGTGGGATAAGGAAGGTACGATTCATGAAAAGCAACCTTTAAAGGCATAGGTCGAATGACAGACAAATTTTGGGTATTTTGGATACGGGCATTGATATGTAATAGATAATGTCTGAGAATTATTAGGATCCAAATTTTGAGAAAAAGGTAGTGTTCGGTATGAAAAGCTAACATGGAGCGGGTTGGGGACAGTTAAGTCAATGGTAGGTAATGTCTGGGTTGGGATAATATGAGGATTACTTGGAATGTTTTCTAGTGGGTTTAGAGAGTGAGAATGAAGTGGAGGCCTTCTTTCTCTTAGAAATGGAGTACTGACAGTAATAACAAAATTCTCCGACTCTCTAGTATGTTCTAACTCAGTTCTCATCTAAGCCATCTATTGTATCAGTTGTGCAACTACTTTATTTTTTTCATCAATAATAGGACCTCTTGTAGAAACATTGGTCAAACCAATATATTCACTACTTTCAGTCACTTATATGCCCTTTGATAGCTTTAATCAAAGAAGGAATCTTTGGAGACATTAGACTTTGTGAAGTATAATGTTTGGTCAGCTTTCTCAACACAAATGAGTTCTAATTACCTGATAAAAAAATAACTCAAAAGTTAATCCCTGTTCATAATAAATAATGCAGGATATTTCACAAAAAGGTAAATACATAAGTTTCTTTGCTCGAAGATGTACTAGCCCACGGATATAGGAAAGTGACTAAATAGGTGAAATTTTGCCTATTTAATTTGAGATTTATGAATCAGGGAAATATAAAAAGGTTCCCTCACATCTTCTAAAATTTATAGTTCTTTGTAGGGATGGAGGAAAAAATAAGCTTTTCACAATGAGAGGTCGAGCCTTGGAAGGCTGCCTACATATCTCACGAGGAAGAGAAATAAGGCCCTACGTAGTTTGACTATCTTGAATCTCTTCAATCAAAATGAAAAAAATTCACCTCTTCTCAAATAGTAAAGTAAGATTTTAGAATTTTGAGAGTGGAATTCACATTTTGTTGAGAAACTTCAGACTCGAAGAGTATTTGGACGAACTATTGATAGTGTCTTGATTTTTGTGCTCAATGGATTCTAGAAACTTTCAAAAAGAAGTGTACTAGACATCTTCGAACAACGATAATCATGCAAACAATCATAAAATATAGAACGTAAACAAATATTGTGCGTCCTAAACAGATATGTTACCCTTTTGTGCCAAGGGTACGCCTAACAACTTGAAGGATGTACACGTAATTTTAAACGTTTTATTGCCCCCAAAAATATGTTATACAAACTTCATAAGGTTGAATAGGGATACATAATATGGGGAAAAGGGATAAAATGATCAGTCCCACATAGGAGTACTATCCTAAACTAAGTCATCATGGAAATTCTCTTCTTCTTGGACTTCTCATCAATTCTGAACGTCTTTGAATGTAATGCCTTGTAGACATCCTTCTTTTGACTAAGCTATCAAAATAA
>JAABOM020059047.1:0-13243 GCA_011800125.2 Solanum clarkiae
AAAGGAGAGGATTAAGTGGGGGGTGGGGGTGGGGTGGGATGGAGTAAGAAAAATAGTTTATATTTTATTTTATAATTATTTTTGAAATAATAATACATTAATATTTAATTTTAACTAATGTTATATTTATTTATTTTTTGTCAAGGTGAAATTTTTTATCCATGTAGAGTGTGATGTGACATCTTTTTAAAAATAAAAGAGAGAATGTAGTGCACACACTATGGTGATGTGATATCTTTTTAAAAATAAAAGAGAGAATGTAGTGCATACACTATGGTGAGAGTGGAATAAAAGATAAATGATAGTTTAGATATGAAACACACACTTTCAATAATTTAGGCATAAAACTCAAAAAAAGAGGATATTCTAATATATTTTTGACACTTATCTTTTTTTTTTATAATTTATAGTAAAATTTAATTAAATTTAAATCATATATATATAAAATTTATTCGAAACTATATTTTCTAATACAATTTTTTCTCTCTCAAATATAAATTTGAAATTTCTCATAAAGATAACAAATTCTTTAATTGCCGACAAAAGGGAAAACCAAATCAGAATACCACTCATGTGGACATCAGGAGGTTTGTCATGATTTTATTTTATTCTGACTTAAATTTTAGAATATACTTTTGCTAATAAATACTAAATTAAATATAGTAGAAGTATCACAAATCATATACTTCAGATCCCGTCCTTTATTGATTTTATATATTTCGATGAGACGACTGTTGAGTCCAACGGTTTAGACTTTTGGCTCAAGGTATTCTATTCTGCACCATCTACACCTCTCTTACATGCACAACTTTTCATTAACAGCACATCTATCATATAGATCCAATAAGACATTGTATCTGAATTTCCTTTTCATTTTGAGTAATTAATTATAAAAAGTTATTCAGATATCGCTGTCAATCCATGACATTTTTTGTTTTTCTTTGGATTTCATTGGACAATGCTCTATACTGACTAATTCACAGTATTTCATGCCAAAACGTTCCAAAATACTATGGGAGGTAGGATGTACCATGGTAGGAAGGAGGAGGGCGACGCAGATAAATATGTTTAACAACATGAAGGACATAATCAATATGAAATGCAAATTTATATTTTTATTTTTATTAAGGAGTTTTATTTTTTATTCTAAACAAAGATATCTAATCAATCAAATATTAAAAATTTAAAAATATTTTCAATCATACTAAGTACACTCTTAATGCATTTTTGGTTTCGAATGGAACAAAAATTGTGGGCACGTGTTGTGGTTTTATGTTCAGAGTTAAAAAGGAGGCGTGAATTCAAATACAAATATAAATTTTATAAACTTATAACATTTAATATTTGAGTGTTGCTAAATAATCATCATTACGCGATTCAAATATGACCACGACTATAAGAGGCTACAATAACTTTCGCACCCTAAAGTAAAGATAAGTTTTTATTACTTGGTAAATTTTAAGGATCGATTTAGAAATTAAAGTCACCTTGGCAAATTAGATTTATTATAATTGGGCATAATTATATTGTCTAGAATAGCCGCATGATCCAACTAGTATACTGTTGTTTTTTGTATTAATGTGCTGCTTATGTAGATTTAGCCTGTCACTTGAGGACAAACAATAATTTTAAATTGAGAGTGTTGATGCGCTGTCAAAATACAACATTTTTTATGCTTAAAACTTGAAATTTTGTATGTTCTCAATGCAATGTTAGTTGATTTGATTTATTTTTGTGTTTGTTTTGCAGGATTACAGGGTTGGCACAATTTTTGGGCAAAGTGTGCAGAAGTTGCTGAAATAGAGGATCCACGAGACCTTTACGGCCGTAGAGAATTCTACGGGCCATAAAGTTGGTTTTGTGTGCAATTCCAGTGAAGGGTTGATTTCTAAAGTTAAAAGACCACGAACATGCAGACGAGCCGTAGAACACTTAACGAGCCGTAGACTTTGTGTCGTGTCCTGAAGATTAGAAAGTGGGGAATTGCTGAAAAAGCCATCAGACAAAACCCCATACGGGCCGTAGAACCTTATAAGGGCCGTAGAGGGATGTAGTATCAGACATCCCCAAAATTGAAGCAGCAGTCCAGAAAGACCGATTACGGGCCATAAAATGTTACACGGTCTGTAAAGCCCCTCGTAGAGCTTTCCGATCCAGTTATCCTATTCTGTTTTGATTTTGTGTTTTAAACATTATATATAGATATTTTGGGTTATTTTCAGAAAGGATGAAGACAGAACAGTAGAGAGAACATTAGAAATCTTGAGAAACACTTATAAACTTCCTTTCATCTTTCGATTTTAGTCTTGTGATTCTCATTGAAGGGTTTGGATTTCTTGTGCTAAATTCTTTTGTATAAGTAATCAATTTTGTTATTCAAATTCATAACTCTTGTAATTACATTGATTATGAGTAGTTAAATCCATAACTAGTGTTATGGGAACCATGAAGAACTAACAAGGTAAAATCGGATAATTCATAATTCTTGAAAAGTATGCATGCATGTATTAATTAATTCTCTTCGTATTGAATGCTTTATAATGGTGGCCAACATTAGAACCTACCTAGTGTTACTAACTGAATCAAGGTAGTAACGAATAGGAAAAGAGATTAATTAACAAGATTCGATTGATGTTTCTCGTCTAATCAACCAAACTGGCCAAAGGAAGGTTGTACTGGAACAATTGGTATGGGTTAATAATGTCACACTATCGCAATGGACCAAATTACATAGTGAAATTCGCGTGTCGCCTGAGTCATGGGGTTTGATGAACTTAACTTACCGTTTTGCATGCTACACATTGGAAAAAAAATTTAATTATTTGGTAATACTGAGTTAGGGAATCAATGGGAAAACAATACCCTAGTTACTCTTCACACTGGTTTAACACTTATCTTAGTTTAGGATTGCTTTTTATAGTTTTCATAACCCCCCTCCCTTTATCATACCCCGGGAGGGTACCCTAGACGTAACTAGCACTCAGAGACTATTGCTAGTCCCAAGCGAACCACCTGCCCTCATTACATTCGTTCAGTCAATTGATTAGCAGAAGACATTAGATAAATGATAAATAATTATCAGTGGGCTACTCTACCTCATCATATCGGCGTCAAAAATAAAGGCTACAGGCCACAAGACTAGTCATTTTCATCCATCACATAAAGTAGAAATAAAGATAGTCAATGAAAAAGAAAAGGGGGAAAGAACCTCGATATCAACCCATCATCTCTCTGCATCTATGAAGTTTCTATTTCTATAAGTCTAGGATGGTACCATAACAGACCATGACTACCACAAACAGCAACTTCGGCCGCTCCTTCAGCAACAACTTCGTGACTCAGAATAACTCAAAGCAATAAGAAAAGAAAATAAAGACATCCTCCGAATGCAGGGGTGGACTTACAAAGTTTTTGGCTGAAAGTTTGTGAACCTCAACGATTCGTCTGCTTAATCCCTATGTCTATTGAATCTGCATCATAAAATGATGCATCTCCAAATGGTGTTAATACGTGGAATGTACGGTGTGTAAACAGGCTAAAAGCAAATAGTATAGACAGATATAACATGAAATAGCATCAACTCATCTGGTACTCACCTCAACTCAAGATAAAGAGTAGGACAAAATTACATCAACATCAATCAAGACTCATACCATCACATCAACACCAGAGTACTATCAAAATGAAACCTATCTGGGACTTTCTCTAACTGACAACCACCACCTATAAGCTAGTGATGATACAACGAAGAGATGTCATTGCCATATCTGTCCAATACCTTGCCGGGGTAGAGGATAAGTATATCAGTGGATCCATAAGTCTGTCAAGTCCTCTTTTGGGACTGAGGAAACATCCGCTCTCATGGTTCAATCCTCTCCTACGCTGGCCACGTAGTTAATGAGTGCGAGTGAGACTCACTCTTACCTATTTCGGTGCTTAATACTTCTCTCATGACTCGACATGCTCATAAGTCTATCAACATCCGAATGTCTGTACAATCTATCTTTCTTAGACAAGGAAATCAACTCATCTTGTCATCTATCAACTCAAGGAATTAGGAGCGTTCTGTTAAAATTCAAGTTCAACCTCTTAAAAAGACTCTAAGGGTCTCACTCTCAATTCAATTCCATCCACATTATCATCAACATTCATACAATTCAAGACCCGACCACAACAACATTTACATCTTCAAGGCTCTAGACATCAACCCCTAGATTTATTCTTATAATCTTTGGCAATTAAGCATGCAGAGTTTATACAATAGTTCAAATAAGTTATTTAAGCAAGTAGTTCAAGTTATGACGATCATCAATTCAAGAAAATATGTGTAGAATAAAAATAGTTTTCAAGATAACATTCTAGAATTTACAAACAAAACTCATCACTATCAACCACTAATTTACTAAAGTCAAATGGACATATGGGAGGACAATCCCATGCTTTGGGTAGCTTTACATACCTAGAACAAACATTATCTTAATCTTCTTCAAGAACTTGACCCAGACTGTGCAATCCACCAAGCTTTCTTGTTTTCTCTCTCAAGATTTCTTCACATAGGAATTAGGAAAAATGAATTTTGAAACCCTTAATACGAATAAATTAACCCTTGGACACATTTTTGGGACTTAAGATAGGATGGGGAATGACCAAAAGACCCTTTTCGTAATAAAAGAACATATTTTCATCTTGCAACATTATGTCTGTATCGTGCCAAGGGCGCAGACATATGTTTTTCACGAATTTTTGGGATTTCACGTTTATGTCAAAAAAAATAAAAAAAACGTAAGTGTTGGTCTACGCCCAGGGAGCGTCGCAGCCCTGGCAAGTATCAACACTAACTTTGAATAATTATTTTTTGACCCGATTGCTCTATAATCGGGTCGAGGGCATATCTCACTCAATTTTTCATATTGATCGCAAATCTGATCTCGAATTTCTCATTAGAGCTTGGAAAGATGTGTTATGCGCATAATTACGTTCTAGAGGCATTTTTGCAATTTTGGGGAGTGTTAAATTATCTTCTCCTTGGGATCATTCGTCCTCGAATGATGAGTAAAAGTACGATTGTGGCACGATTAGACTCAAGACTCATTTCAATACCCACTCGGTAAACTCGAACTCTCCACTATCCATCAACCTCTCTATAACCTCTACTTAGACATTAAGAATAGAATGGGCACATTAATTTATGAATGGAAACTTCAATCGAGTTAAGGTTAGGGATATTATCTCCGATATCCTTGTCATTTGGCATGAATAGATGTGGGTATTTGAATTTTCATCGCTTCCTCAGCTTCCCATATAGCTTCCTCAATGAATTGATTTCTCCATAGAACTTTGACAAAGGCTATCTCCTTGTTCCTCAGCTTACAAACTTGTCGATCAAGCTCGGATTGGGATTTCTTCGTAGGATAGGCTATATTTTACTCCCATGCTCTTAATAGGGATCACCAAGGTCGAATCTCCCAAGCATTTCTTCAACATTGAAACGTGGAATACCAGAAGGATCCCGTCTAACTTGGATAGCAATTCCAACTCATAGGCAACCTTCCCCATCCTTATCACAATTTGGTAGGGTCTGATATAGCGTGGAGTCAACTTTCCCTTCTTACTGAACCTCATGACACCCTTCATGGGTGACACTTTCAAGTACACCCAGTCATCCACCTCGAACTCCAAGTCCTTCTCCTCATGTCAGTGTAAGACTTTTGGCGACTTTGTGTAGTCTTCAACCTCTCTCGAATGCCTTCACCTTTTCCATAGACTGGTGGACAAGATTAGGTCCAATCAATTCAGCTTCACCAACCTCAAACCACCAAATCAGTGATTTACACCTTCTCATATACAAAGCTTCATAAGGGGCCATCTGGTTACTGACATGATAACTCTTGTTATATGAAAATTGATCAATAGCAAGCGCTCGTCCCAGTTTCCATTAAAGTCGAGTACGCAAGCCCTCAACATATCCTCCAAAGTCTGAATGGTGTGCTCCATCGGTCCATCTATCTGAGGATAGAGGGCTGTGCTCAGATTCACTTTCGTACTCTAAAATTGGGAGGTGAATTGAGCTCCTCTGTCCGAGATGTTAGACAATGGAACTCCATGCAACCTCACAATCTCACGAATGTATAATCGGGCATATTCCTCAGTCATATTAGCGGTCTTGACTGCCAAGAAGTGGGCTGATTTAGTCATTCTATCCACGATCACCCATATTGAATCATGTTGCTTTCGGGCATTGGTAAACCGGTAATGAAATCCATGTTTCTCATCTCCTATTTCTACTCTGGAATCTCAAAATTCTGAGCTAACCTATAAGGCCTTTGATGTTGAACCTTGACCTGTTGACAAATAGCATACTTAGAGACAAATTCAACAATGTCCTTCTTCATTCAATTCCACTAGTAGATTTCTCTCAAGTCGTGGTACATCTTGGTGGAGCCAAGATGGATGGAATATCTGGAGCTATGAGCTTCAGCCATGATCCTCTCTCGAATGCCATCGATATCGGGAACACACAATCTCCCCTTTTACCGTCACTTTTTGCTTATGAAAAACTTCTTTCAATTGGAACAAGATGGGGTCTTGGTCTTGCTTTTCCTTTACCTTTGACATTAAGGATGAAGTAGACCCATCCTGAACATTGACCCCATCTTCATTATTCTCCTCAAGTTTCGCTCCCTGTTGAGTCAATCTATGAACTTCCTTAGCGAGTTCTTTCTTCCATTCGTCCACGTGGGCGGTGCTACCCATGGACAACCTGCTAAGAGCATCAATAACAATGTTAGCCTTACCTGCATGGTAGAAAATTCTCATATCATAATCTTTGAGTAACTCCAGCCATCTCCTTTGCTGCAGGACGAGCTCTTTCTGATTGAAAACATATTGCAAGATCTTGTAGTCAGTGAATACGTCCACATGCACTCCACAAGTAGTGGCACCAGATCTTGAGTGCGAATACCACTACTGACAACTCGAGATCGTGAGTCGGATAGTTCTTCTCATGAATCTTAAGTTGTCTGGAAGCATAAGCTATCACCTTTTCTCTCTGCATTAGTACACAACCCATTCCAACTTTGGATGCATCGCAATATACCACAATGTCTTTTGTCCCATCGGGCAAAGTCAATATTGGTGCTATAGTCAATCTAGTCTTCAACTCCTGAAAACTCCTCTCACATTCGTCGGACCACTTAAACTTGACCTTTTTCTACGTTAGTTTGGTCAATGGTGCAGACAAGGTAGAAAACCCCTCAATAAACCTGTAATAGTGGCCCACCAACCCCAAGAAACTCCATATCTTAGTGGGAAAGGTCGGTCTAAGCCAGGTCTTAACCGCTTCAACTTTCTGGGCATCCACTCGAATACCATCGCCCAAGACAACATGACCTAGGAAGGCCACGGACTTGAGCCAAAACTCACACTTCGAAAACTTTGCATACAATTCATGGTCTTTGAGAGTTTGTAAAACCACTCTAAGATGATTGGCATGCTCCTCTTCATCCTTAGAATATACCAGGATATCATTACTAAATACAATCATGAACATGTCAAGATATGGTCTGAATACTCTGTTAATTAAGTCCGTGAACACTCTAGGTGCATTAGTTAACCCAAAGGACTTGATCAAGAACTCAAGGTGGCCATACTATGTCCTAAAGTCTATCTTAGGTCTATTTTGAAGAAGCAAGAGGCACCCTCAAGTCGGTCAAATAGATCATCTATCCTGGGGAGGGGGTACTTATTCTTTATTGTGACCTTATTCAGTTGTAAGTAGTCTATACACATTCTGAGAGATCTATCTATCTTATGCATGAATAGAACAGGAGCACCGCAAAGAGAGACACTAGGCCTTGTGAAACCTTTCTCTAGCAAGTCTTTCAATTGCTTTTTCAATTCTTTCAGTTCAGCGAGGGCCATTCAGTAAGGTGGAATCGAGATAAGCTGGGTATCGGGGGGAACATCAATCCCAAAGTCAATCTCCCTGTCAGGAGAGACTCTAGGTAGATCATTAGGAAACACTTTGGGAAACTCATTCACAATCGGGATTGACTCTAGAGTGGGATACTCACATCATCAGACTTAACTCGCACGAGGTGGTAAATACAACCCTTGGAGATCAACTTTCTGGCTCTAATATAAGAGATAAACTTGCCTTTATCTGCAACATAACTCCCCTTCCACTCTAAGATAGGTTCATTAGGAAATTGAAACTTAACAATCGGGTCCTACAATCCACCGAGGCATAACAAGTGTAAAGCCAATCCATGCCAAGGATCACATCAAAATCAACCATCTCCAATTCTACCAAGTCTGCTAAGGTGTCTATATGATAAACAGATATTACACAATCCCTGTAAACACTCTCAACTAAGATAGACTCACCAGTAGGGGTGGAAACAACAAAGGGTTCAAGCAAACACTCTGGGAGAATCCCAAATTTACCAGCCACATGGGACGTTACAAAAGACAGAGTGGCACCCTGGTCAAGCAATGCATAACAATCAAAAGTAAAGACTCGATGTATACCCACAACAACATCTTGTGCTGCTCCTGGTCCTAACGATTACCCATGGCATAAAGACGGTTTATCCTGCCTCCTGTACCCATAGTAATAGCCCTCTGATGACTGCCAGCTGGGGATGCTGCGGAGGACTATGCTCTATTGCTCCCTTCACCTCGTCTCCTCTTCGACACTCATACTGGAAGTGACCTGTCTACCCGCACGAGTAACAAACATCCTTGCCCACGCGACACTCACCCAGATGGAGTTTACCACACTTGTCACAAGGTGGTTTTCCCTTCATTCCTTGGGTCATGTTACCTTGAGATTGAGAATCCTGAGCCCTGTAATTCTGGTAACCATGAAGACTTCTAATCGTACCTGTTTTTTTGATGACTGCACTTGCTACGGAGAGTGCATGATGAGAAGATCTCTTCTGAAAGTAAGACTTGTCACCCTTATTCTGTCTCTGTTGGCCAGGCTCATGCACTATTGATTTTGCTTTCCTATTCATCTTCTCATCTCTATCTCTTTTCTCATCCTCCTCTGTCTATTGGGCATATACAATAATCCTGGAGATGTCCACGCCCAAAATCAACAAGGACACTTTACACTCCTTCTGCACATGCTTGCCCAAGAGAGACGCGAATTTTCTTATTCTCACCCTCATGTCCTGGATCATCTTTGAAATATATCTGGACAACTTAATGAACTTGAGACTGTACTCCTTAACAGTCATCCCCGCTTGCTTTAGATTCATGAACTCATCAACCTTCGCATCCCTCAACTCCTAGGGAAAGAAGTGTTCAAGGAAAGCAGCCTCAAACTCCTCCCACTCTGTAGGTTCAACATCTTCACCTCTACTATCTTTCCATTGGTTATACCAAACGTTTGCAATATCTTTCAACTGATAGGAGGCATGATTGACTCCTTCATTTTCATTGGCATGCATAGATCTCAAGACCTTATACATCTCGTCAATGAAGTTCTATGGGTCCTCCTCAACTTTCGGCCCCATATATGCTAGAGGGTTCATCTATAAGAAGTCTTTGAGCCTGGTTGCAGCCATGGACTCCTGTGAGCTAGAGCTAGGAGCTTGAGGACCTTGACTGTTACCCTGGGAGTCCAGTGTGTAAGCATGGTGATGGCTCTCCTAAATTTCGCCTCTGAGGTGGGGGTAGTTGTGGCTGTGAAGGGGGCGCCTGTGGGACCTCAGCAGTCCTGGTAGGCCAACCCCGTCTCCTCGTCTTTGTCTAAGCAGGTGCCTTTGGTTGGGGATTCTCAGCAGCTGGGGATGAGGCATCTCGCTGAGCAGCTATTCATTTGGGAGGCACATTCTGCAACCATGTAACATACAAATTAGAACAAGACTTTCAGAGAGTTAAACTCTATCGCACGAACTCAGATCATAAAAGAAGGGTAGCACTTCCTAATGTCTGATAGCCTCCTGCTTATGAAGTGTGGTGCACAACACACTCATAAACAAAACTCTTATAGACACGGCTTTATAGAGTCCTAGGACACTTGAACTCTATGCTCTGATACAAAGTTTTTCACGCCCCAGGAGGGTATTCTAGATGTAACTGACTCTCAGAGACTATTGCTAGTCCCCAAGCGAATCACCTAGCCTCATTACATTCGTTCAGTCAATCGATTAGCGGAAGACATTAGATAAATGACAAATAACTATCAGTGGGCTACTCTACCTCATCACATCGACATCAAAAATAAAGGTCATAGGCCACAAGACTAGTCATTTCCATCCATCACATAAAATAGAAATAAATATTTTATAAAAGATAGTCAATAAAAAAGAAAAGGGGGAAAGAACCCCGACATCAACCCATAATCTCTCTACGTCTATGAAGCTTCTATTTCTATAAGTCTAGGGTGGTACCATGATAGATTATGGCTAGCAAAAACTCAGAATAACTCAAAGCAATAAGAAAAGGAAATAAAGACATCCTTCGAATGCAGGGGAGGACTCACCAAGTCTCTGGCTGAAAGTCTGTGAACCTCAAGAATTCATCTGCTGAAGCCCCCTGTCTACTGAATCTGCATCATAAAATGTTCAGTATCAAATAGCGTCAGTACATGGAATGTACAGTATATAAATGGGGTAAAAGTAAACAGTATAGACAGATATGACATGAAATAACATCAACTCATCAGGTACTCACCTCAATTAAGATAAAGGGTAGGACAGAATCATATCAACATCAATCAAAACTTATACCATCACATCAATACCAGATTACTATCAAGATGAAACATATATGGGACTTTCTCTAACCGACAACCATCACCTATGAGTCGGTGATGATACAACGGAGAGATGTCGTTGCCACATCCGTCCAATACCTTGTCGGGGTAGAGAAAGAGTTTATCGGTGGATCCATAAGTCTGTCAAGTTCTCTTTTGGGACTAAGGAAATATCTACTCTCACGGTCCAATCCTCTCCTACGCTGGCCAGTAGTTAATGAGTGCGAGCGGGACTCACTCTTACCCATTTTGGTGCTCAATACTCCTGTAATGAATCAACATGCTCATAAGTCTATCAACATCCTAATGTATATACAATCAGTCTCTCTTAGACAAGGACATCAACTCATCTTGTCATCTATCAACTCAAGAAATTAGGAACGTTCGACTAAAATTCAAGTTAAACCTCTTAAAGACTCTAAGGGTCTCACTCTCAATCAATTCCATTCACATTATCATCAACACTCACTCAATTCAAGCCCCGGACCACAACAACCAAGCGCATTTATATCATCAAGGCTCTAGACATCAACCCCTAGGTTCATTCTTATAATATTCGGCAATTAAGCATGTAGAGTTTATACAATAGTTCATATAAGTCATTGAAGCAAGTAGTTCAAGTTACGATGATCATCAATTCAAGAAAATATATGTAGAATAAAAATAGTTTTCAAGATAACATTCTAGAATTTGCAAACAAAACTCTTCACTATCAACAATTAATTTACTACAGTCAAAGGGGCACATGGGAGGACAATCCCATGCTTTGGGTAGCCTACATACCTGGAACAAAGATTATCTTAATCTTATTCAAGAACTTGACCCATACTTTGCAATCCTCCAAGCTTTCTTGTATTTTCTCTCAAGATTTCTTCACGTAGGAATTAGGAAAAATGGGTTTTGAAACCCTTAACAAAAATAAATTAACCCTTAGACACATTTTTGGGACTTAGGATGGGGTAGGGAATAACCAAAAGGCCCTTCCCATAATAAAAGAATAAATTTCCATCTCGCAACATCATGTCCGCGTCGGGCCAGGGGCTTGCACATGTGTTTTTCGTGACTTTTCGAGATTTCAAGTTCACGTTGGAAAAAATTAAAATAATACATAAGTGTTGGTCCGCGCTCAGGGCGCATTGCGGCCCTGAGTGCGTCAACACTGTTTCGGGTGAAACTTTGAAAAATTATTTTTTTCGATCCAGTTGTTGTAAAATCGGGTCGAGGGCATATCCTCTCAATTTTTTGTGTTGATCGCAAATCCGATCTCGGATTTTCATCGGAGCTTGGGAAGACGCATTATGCACACGATTACATTCTAGAGACATTTCGATAATTTCACGAACTGTTACACCCTCCACCCCTCCCCCCTCTTTTGAGGAGATAAGTTGGTTGATTGACCCAAAGTGCATTGAATTCTTCTAAGTCTACAATATTCCCTGTGGGATTCGACCATAACCTTGGTTAGATTATATATCTTGACAGCGATCACTTTAGCCTAAAAAAGGAAGTATAGCTTGGGGGGGACATCAAAATTTTGGCGCCGCTGCCAGGAAATACGGCTAGACTTGTCTAAGTATTTTGGGAATTAATCCTTATTTTCCTAATTTTTTGATTTTTTTGTGGTTTTTTTTAATTTATTTCGGGGTACAGGTGCAGTGTATGCCCAATATGTGAAACTGAGGCATTTCCTTGGCTCAATTTGACTCAGAGATCCAGAGAAGACTAAGAAGGATGACCTAAGATAATGCAAATAACGTGACAAATGCAACTCTGAACCAAAATACGAATGAGAATGAAAACAATGACAACTCACCTTCTTATGAGGACATTGCTTCATAGTCATAGGACTTCAATGCCAAAGCTTATCAGTAGAGCCAATATCGGTTAAACCATATGGCTATGGAGGTTACTGGAGCTATTGTATTACCGCCACGGTTGGCTGACATAAAGTTCATGGTCTTAAGTGGCACTACTAAAAACAGGGGTAAAAATGATGAAAAAAATGACGGACTGTGTCAACTTTGAAAGCGACGGATAAAGCGACACTCTCCATCGCTTTCTATTAGAATCCTTAATTATAGGGATTCCTTAATTATAAGAATTTTTAGAATCATTAAAAATATTCTGCTGCCTTGTATAGAGCCCAAGCTTCTATATATATTGAAGTAATGCCATGCCTCTCACAACACAGTTGAGAGAGCTTTTAGCCCGAGGATGTAGGCACCACTTGCCGAATCTTGTAAATTATTTGTATTATTTATTTTTCTCTACATGGTATTAAGGTTACTGTTCATCGCTGTCACAGTTCATAGCCGTTACTATTCATCGCCGTCACTGTTCATCGCCGTCACAGTTCATCGATCGTCACTGTTCATCAGAAATTTATGGATTTGTGGCTTTATGGTTGATCAGTTATTTTTTCTTCCTTGACATAATATTGGTTAATTTATTATGGCTGAAGAATCCAGTAAAGTTAGT
>JAABOM020059048.1:0-13242 GCA_011800125.2 Solanum clarkiae
TATATAGGTTCGCGCCTTGGCCGCATCGTGCCAGGGGTACGGATCGACCCTGGATAAGGAATTTTTGGTATAATAAAATTTTGATACGGTTGCTTGAAAATCGGGTTATATCCATTTCCCACTCAATTTTCCCCCTGATCATGAATATACAGTTGAATTTTTGATATTATGCACAAATTTTGAGATATATGGAAAGTACGAATATGGGCATTTCCGAGGCACATTTTTGGGCACTTTTTGGGACGTTTCAATTTCTCCCCCTTGGGAACATTCGTCCTCGAATGTCAAAGAAATGTATATGAGAGAAATAATCAAGATGAGTTCAGCCTAACGCATGAATGCAATAATGCACTTAAACATCATTTCAAAATCTCAACATAAGTGTCAGAATCATTATGAACTTGTCAACATAAACATGAATACATGCAATGGCATAAGGGCCGAAATATAAGACGTGAAATCACATAGAGGACTTAGAATTAGTAACTTAGGCTTGAGTAGAATGGAAGAGATGGGGATATCACTTTTGCATGTCTGCCTCGACTTCCCATGTGGCACTTTTAACTTGTTGGTTTCTCCAAAGAACCTTGATCGAAGTAACATCCTTGTTCCTCAACCTCTTTACTTGTCTATCAAAAATTTCTACAGGAACCTCTTCATAAGTCAAATTATCTTCAACAACACCCACTACATCAAAAGATACAATGACACTAGGTTACCCACACATTTTCTCAACATAGACACATGAAAGACCATATGAACCATATTCATATCATTGGGCTACTCCAACTCATAAACCACCTTACCAATCCTCCTCAAGACTCTATAAGGAACAAAAAAGCTTGGACTCAATTTACCCTTCATACCAAAATGAAACACACCCTTCATGGGTGAGAGCTTCAAATAGACCCAATCACCAATCTTAAATTCAAGATCCCCTCTCCTCACAATGGTATAGGACTTTTGATGACTTTGGGCTATTAGCAATCTTTCTCTTATCAACTTTACCTTCTCAATGGCCTCCATAACCAGATCCGGAACCAACAAATCCATCTCCCCTACCTCAAACTATCCAATCGGGGACCTACAATGTCTAGCATAGAGAGCCTCAAAAGGATCCATACCTATGCTAGAATGATTGCTATTACTATGAGCAAACTCATCAATAGAAGATGGTCATCCCAACTACCCTTAAATTCAATTGCACAAGCTCTAAGCATATCCTCAAGAGTTTGGATATTTCTTTCGACTTGCCCATCCGTTTGAGGGTGAAAGGCCGTACTAAGCTTTACCTTGATACCAAGACCACTTTGGAAGGACCTCCAAAAGTGAGAAGTGAATTGAGCACCATGATTTGATAAGATAGACAAGGGCACCCCATGCAATCTAACCAATTCCTGAATGCATAACTTAGCATAATCTTTGGCACTATAAGTAGTCTGAACCGGTAGGAAATGAGCCGATTTGTCATTCTATCAACCACAACCCAAATGGAGTCAAAATGCTTTCCAGTCTTAGGAAACCCAACCACAAAGTCCATGTTAATTTCCTCCCACTTCCAAGTAGGAATCTCTACATCATGGGCTAGACCAACCAGCCTTTGGTGGTCGGCTTTGACTTGTTGGCAATTATGGCAATCAAAGACAAACTTAGCAATGTCTCTCTTCTTACCACCCCAACAAAACACTTCCCTCAAATATCTATACATATTGGTAGAACCGAGGTGAATAAAATAGGAAGAATTATGAGCAATATTAAGCATCTTCTCTCTAAAGTCACAACATTTGCCTTACCGGGGTGATAATGCACACTTATATCATAATCCTTAAGAAGCTCTAACCACCTTTTTTGTCTCAAGTTGAGATCTTTTTTGGTGAATACATATTGGAGACTCTTATGATTGATAAACACATCAACATGAACCCCATACAAGTAATGACACCAAATTTTCAAAACAAATACCATGGCGGCCAACTTAATATCATGGGTAGGATAACTCTTCTCATGCACCTTAAGTTGTTTAGAGGCATAAGCTATCACTTTACCATTTTGCATCAAATCACAACCCAAACCAATCAGTGAGTCATCACAATACACAATAAACCTTTCTAACCATTCTAGTAGAGACATGGTAGGAGCAAAGACAAGCTTATCTTTCAAGGTTTGGAAACTTTTTTCACACTCATTGGTCCACACGAACTTTGCCTTTTTTTGGGTCAACTTAGTCATAGGAGAAGCAATAGAAGAGAACCTATTCATAAACCTCCGGCAGTAACTCACTAAATCTATGAAACTTCTCACATCTGATGGAGTCAAAGGTCTAGGACAATTTATAATAACATTCGTATTTTTAGGAACCACCTTAATACCATCCCCTGAGACCATATAACCTAGAAAGGCAACCTCTTGCAATAAAAATTCACACTTCTCATATTTAGCATACGACTTCTCCTCCCTCAATTTTTATAACACCACCCTGAAGTGATCCACATGCTCCTTCTCACTATGGGAATAAATCAAGATATCATCAATAAATACCACCACAAACAAATCAAGGTAGGGCTTAAAGAACCTATTCATAAGATCCATGAAGATAGCTGGTGCATTGGTCAACCCAAAAGACATAACCACAAATTAATAGTGCACACATCTAGTTTGGAAGGCTATCTTGGGAATGTCACACTCCCTCACTTTCACTTGATGATAACCGGACTAAAGGACAATCTTAGAGAAGTGACTAGCCCCTTGAAGTTGGTCAAAAAGATCATTAATCCTTGGTAGAGGGTACTTATTCTTTATGGTGACTCTATTAAGTTGCCAGTAATCAATACACATTCTAAGAGAACCATCCATATTCTTCACAAATTACAGTGGTGCACCCTAAGATGATTGGCTAGGCCTAATAAATCCCTTATCCAACAAACTCCTCAATTGTTCTTTCAACTCCTTTAACTCCGTCGGACGGTAAGGGGGAATAGAAATGGGTTGAATATTAGGAAGGAGGTCTATGCAAAATTCTATTTCTCTTTCGGGAGGAACACTAGGAAGCTCATTAGGGAAGATATCTTGGAGCTCATTAACCACCAGAATTGACTCTATAGGAAGGACCTTGGACTCAACATCCCTAACCCTCACAAGATGATAGAGATATCCCTTAGAAATCAATTTATAGACTTTAATGCAAGAAATGAATATACCCTTAAACACCAAATCATGACTCTCCACTCTAGAATGGGTTCATTTGGGAATTCGAATTTGACCCTACGGATTTTACAGTCAACAGAGGCATAATATGCGTGCAAGCAATCTATCCGAAGAATGACATAAAAATCCACTGTATCCAACTTAACAAAATCACAACGCAATATTTTATGCAAAATAAAAATGGGACAGTTTCTATAGACCCTTCTAGCAATAGTTGATGCACCAACAAGAATAGACACCTATAACACGCACGTAACAATTGGGGTTCAACATGAAACATTTTGGCAATCGAAGGAGTAATAAAAGAAAGAGTGGCACCCGGGTATATTAATGCATACACATTAAAATCAAAGACTTTTAACATACCAATGACGACATCTGGCATGTCATCTACCCCTTACCTCCCTTGAAGAGCATAGAATCGATCGTGCCTTGTGGCACCACGTTGTTGACCTCCGTTCCCAAAGGAACCGCGTTTGAACCCCGACCTTGTGGATGACCATCTCTACCCTTGTTTTGATTATGAGGACAATCAATCTTTGTGTGACTCACTCCTCCACAACTATAACATGCATTAGTGTCCCTCAAACATGGGTCGTTATGTCTTCTACCACACCATGGATACATAGGATTAGGCACCACACCAGCAACACTTTGGATCCTCGGGTTATCATTAGGAAACCTCCTATTAGGAGCATGGGAAGACCTTTAGCCTTGATGAAACCAGCCACCCTTGGGACCTTGGAACCTTGTTTCAAATCGGGCCCTCTTGGCCTCACTACTCCTTCTTTTTCTATGATTCTCCCCTTCCAATTGTTTGGCATAAGTCATGAGGTAGGACAAGTCCATATCACCAATCAACATGGAAGCACTATATTCTTCATTTATCAAGTCGGACACACCCATCACAAACTTGTTCATCTTAGACCTTAGCTCGGCCACCATTTGTGGAGCATATTTAGAGAGTTGGTTGAACTTGAAGGCATACTCCCTCACACTTATAGACCCTTGCTTCAAATTCATGAACTCCATCATTTGGGCATCCCTTAGCTCAAGAGGGAAGAACCGATTGAGAAATGCCGCCTTAAACTCCGCCCAAGGAATCACATTGTCGTTTCTCTTCTCCTACTTCCATTGAGTAAACCATTTTCGGGCTACCCCTTTGAGTTGGTGAGCCACCAGCTCCGCCTTTTCCTCTGATCTAACGTCCATGATCGACAACAGTTTTTACACCTCATCATCAAATTCTTGAGGGTCCTCATCCACTTTAGACCAATGAAACTCAGGTGGGTTCATCCTCATGAAATCCCTTACCTTAGATGCCGGAGTAGGAGCATGAGGGGCTTGGGCCCCTTGGTTGATTTGATTAGTCATAGCTTAAGCTAGCATAGCAATATCATCTGTAACTATTCATAAGCTGGATGTTCTTCGAGTGTATGAGCTCTCATTATCTTAGGATAGGCATGATCTGGCATAGCAAAGAATGTTCGTTAGGGGAAAATATTAACTTAACTTCTATAGCACAACATAGAGTAAGAAGAAGGGAAACATTTCTTAAAACGTCTCATAGCCTCTTACTCATAGTTGTGGTGCACTTTACAACCATGGATAAGACTTTAATCGACGCGGTGTGTTGGATGCCAAGGACCATTAACAAACTAGTACTTTGATACCGACTTTGTCACGACCAAGCCTAGAGCTTAGACGTGACATGACGAATGGGGACCCAAAGGTACCCTAAACAAGCCTCTTAATGTATCATTTACACATCCTTGGCCATGGAAGCAGTAAAACGACAATAAGTGAATATAAATAAGGGTAAAAGGGATAAGGGAAGTCTTTCATATCATAAATTATCAAAGGAGTAAAAGCTCAAAGTATAAATATATAACTTTTCCAACAACACATCAAGCATAGGTTGGGCGGGGGCCAAGACAACTTTCAGGGCTCACCCTCATAGTCATAAGCATCCAAACAAAGAAAAGAGTCTTTATATAACATAGGATCAAGAGCTATTGTCCATGGAGTTGAGGACTAACCAAGCTTGCTTCAAGAGATAGTACTAGCCATATGGAGGCGGATGATGGGAAAGTGGAGCTTCGGTTTCTATATGCTAACATTATGAATGCATAGAGTATTCGTTAGTATGTTTGAATATATTAATTATGTAGGATGCAATAACAAGTGATAGGCAATATAATCAAAATGCATATACATAAGCAAGAGATAGTAGAAGCAACATGGCATGGATGATCAATGCTTGAAGTAAAATATGTTTATATAGAACATATTATGTGTAGTAAGAGACCATCATCATGGAATCCAAGGCCTACCAGCCCCTTGGAGAGGCGATTGAGGTATGAACACCTCAATTGGTTGATGGTAGTGACACCCTGCCATCCATGGTGATTGAGGTATCAACCCCTCAATTGGTTGATGGTAGTCACACCCTGACATCCATGGTGATTAAGGTATCAACCCCTCAATTGGTTGATGATAGTCACACCCTACCATCCATGGTGGTTGAGGCATAGAACTCCCTCAACAAGGTGTGGTCACTTGCAATTCTATAGATAATTTTAAAGAAAACAACACATATACACATTCCTTTCATCATCATAAATCCACTTAACTCGTAAGCCAAGCAATAGATCTTCAATAACTCAAGAACCCTAAATCGAATATTTTATCAGAGACTTGGCAAGTGTGTAATGCTTGTTCAAAATCACGCAATTCAAGAGTGAAATCATGTAAGAAAACTTAATGTAAATCAACCTACCAACACTTGGTAACACCTTCATGGAAGATACATTAAAACGCTTCATCAAATCTCATCATAGAACATATATTCACAATTGAAAACATGCTTAAACATTCTATAATTCATGAAAACCCCAACATAGTTTATAATAAAATTCATAGTAAGAATACCCATAAATAAATCAACTTGAAAACATATAATTTGTATAAAAAGAAAGGTTGGGCACCATGATTAAAAGAACCTAATGGTCGAAACCCACATACCTAAACTATGGAGAATTCCTTGAATGAGAGTTAATGACCCCAAAAAGTGCCCCAAAAATATGCCTCGAAAGTGCCGGAATTGTAATTTCCACATATCTAAAAATTTGTGCATGATATCAAAAATTTGACTTCATAATCTTGTTCAGGGGGTCAAATTGAGTGGGAACTAGGTCTAACCCCGATTTTAGAGCAATCGTATCAAAATTCAAAATTCCAAAAATGCAATTTCTAGTGTTGTTTCCGCACCTCTTCCGCGATGGGCACTAGTGTATTTTTCTGTGCAGATTTTTGACTTCGGTCCAACAGCTTCAAGTCTTGGGCCTAATTGTTCCCAGATGTGAAAATGCCTATACTTAGTCATTTTTCACTCTCATATCATTCAATACATTCCCTAATACTCATTCAAATACTTAGCCAAATATTTTGCTCCTAAACTCAAGTCTCAAAACCATTTCTGGATTCTTAAGGATTGTATTCAAGCTTCAAGTTTCCATTTTTAATCTTCATCAAGTTCATCACAAAGCTAAGGTATGTGGGTTTTCTTCATAGGTTCCTTTCACCTATGATGCTCAAGTCTCCTTTTACCCTAATTTGCATGATTTAAAGGTGATTTACTCATGGGTCATATTTATTATGAAAATCACTGCATACTATGTTGGGGTTTATGAAATTGTGACAGTTTTGATATGTTTTGAGCAATGAAACCAAGGTTTATTGTAAGAATTGGTGGAAGTAATAGCAGGTGAATTAGTAGAATTTGAAGAGGGTACAAGGGTTTTGATATTTATTGCTTGATAGTGTTACCAAGTATCTATTGAAGGTTTTACATTGAATTTTCTAGCATGATTTCACTCTTGAATAGCATGGCTTTACACTAGCACTATACACCCTCTAAGTGTTTGTTAAAATGTTCGGTTAGGGTTTCTTGAGGAATTGAAGGTCCAATATATGACTTATGAGTTGAATGACTATATAATGATGCTATGATGATGAAACAAATATATGTATATGAGGACGATATGATGATGAAGTGAATATATGTATATGATAATCTCGATATAGCGTTGGAATGTGACCATGCGCTACTTGGGGGTTGGACGCTGGGTAACCTCGTCAAGGGGTTCGTACCTTAATAACCTATCAAGGGATTTGTACTTCGGTACCACGGGTGGTAGGGTGCGACTATCCATCAACCTTGTTGGGGGCTTGTACCCATCAACCTATCGGAGGGTTTGTACTCGGAACCATAGGTGGTAGGGTGCAATGATCCACCAACCTATCAGGGGGTTTGTACTCTAGAACCACGGGTGGTAGCATGCTATGATCCACCAACCTATTGATGAGGTTTGTACCTCAATAACCAAGGGTAGTAGGGTGGGACGTTCCACCAATAGTTTAATAGTCTCTTCTTACACATATGTTATGTCCTATATAAGCATGTTTTACTTCAAGTATCATTCATATATATCATATTGTTAGTATGCCATTCATTGCTAATGATTATGGATTTTGTCTATGTTGCCTATCTCTTGTTGTATTGCATCCAACATACTTAGTACATTCTAATGAATTAACACATACTTTATGCCTACATGATGTAACCATGTTGGAACCAGAGCACCACTTGATCCTCCTCCTCCTCCACATGGCTAATTCGATTGTCTTACAAGCTTGTTGGTGAGTTCTCCACTTCAGGGACATTGCTTACGAACTCTTTCTATGTATTAATACTATCTTTCTTTTGATTATGTATTAACTATGATAGTGAGCCGACTTGCTTGTCTTGGTCCCCGCTCTTATCTATGTAGGAGAGGTATTGTTGGACATGATATGTATATATGTTATGTGTCTTGACTCTGTTGTTTCTTGATGTTATGATATGAAGGTTTATCCTTATTCCCAATTCCCTTTTTTATGCTTATTTCTTATTGTCACTTTAATTGATTCTGTGATCAAGGATGTGTAATGATATGCTCTGAGGCTTGTTTGGGTTTCCCTCGGGTTCCCCATTCGCCGGTCATATCTAGGATCTAGGCTTTGGCTATGACAAAGATGGTATCAGAGAACTAGTTTGTTAGATCCTTGGAGTCCAACAAATCGCGTTGATTAGAGTCCTATTCATGGTTGTGTTGTGCACCACAACTATGAGTAGGAGGCTATGAGACGTTTTAGGGATTGTTTCCCTTCTTCATGTTCTAAGTCGTGCTACAGAGTTGATGTAAGCTTTCCTCCTCTAATGCTTGTTCTCTGCTCTGCTAGATCATAGTTAACATGAGAGGGAGACAAGCCCGCACCCCTGAGAAGAAACCAACCAATGGAGAGATTCGGGATGCTCCTACCTTGCTTGAACAAGTGGTGGCTAACTAAGACAATCAAGGGGCCCAAGCCCCTCATGCTCCTACACCAGCCTCTCTAGTGAGAGACTTCATGAGAATGAATCCCCTAGAATTCCACAAGTCAAAGGTGTGTGAGGACCCTCAAGAATTCATTGAGGTTTATAAGATTTTGTCTATTATTGGTGTGAGGCCGGAGGATAAGGCGCAGTTGGCGGCTTTACCAACTTAAAGGTGCAGCATAAATATGGTACAACCAATGGAAGGAGGAAAAGGGAGTCAACTATGTGGTGCTTTGGGAGGAGTTCAAGGTTGTTTTCCTTCATCGGTTCTTTCCCCTTGAACTTAGGGAAGCTAAGTTGGTGGAACTTATGAATTTGACACAGGGGTCAATGAGTGTGAGGGAGTATGCCCTCAAGTTCAACCAACTTTCGAAATATGCTTCACATTGGTGGTCGACTCAAGATCTAGGATGAAATAATTTGTGATAGGTATGTCCAACTTGGTTAGTAAGAGTGTCGGTCTGCCATGTTGATTAGTGACATGAACTTGTCATATTTGATGACCTCTGTCGAGTAAATGGAAAGGGTGAAATTGAGAAAGAAGAGGGGTCATGAGGCTAAGCGAGCCCATTTCGAGGCTAAGTTCAGAAAGGGTGGCTGGATCCACCAAGGACAAGGGTCCTCTCATGCTTCTAATGGGGGATTAGCCAATGACTTCCCAAGGACCCAAGGTGTTGATGTTGTGGTTCCTAATGAGGTGTGCCATAGATGGAAAAGGTCATAAGGGCCCATGCTTGATAAACACTAATGCATGCTTTGGTCGTGGGGAAGTGGGTCACAAAAAGGTGGATTGGCCTCGAAATGGCAATAAAAGCAAAGAGGTTTGTCCACAAGGTTCTAATGCGGTTCCTTTGGGGAGAGCTGGCCAAAAAGATGGTTCCCCAAGGCACACTCAGTTTTATGCTTTGCATGGGAGGCAAGAGGTGAATGAGGTCCCCAATGTTGTTATCAGTATGTTGAAAATCTGTGACTTTGATGTATATGCATTGATTGATCCAGCTGTAACTCTTTCTTATGTTACCTCCTTTGTTGCCAAAAAGTTCTATGTTGATCCCGAGTTGTTGCATGAGTCAGATGAGGTGTCTACTCCTAATGGTGCATTTATTGTTGCTAGAAAAGTGTATAGAAGTTGTCATATTTTCATCTTGCATCAAATATTGCCTTGTGATCTTGTTGAGTTAGACATGGTTGATTTATATATTACTCTTAGGATGGATTGGTTGCATGCATACTATGCTTCTAATGATTTTAGAACCCACAGAGTAAAATTTAAATTCCCAAATGAACCCGTCTTTGAGTAGGAGAGTCAAGACATGGTGGCTAAAGGTAGATTCATCACTTACATTAAAGCCTGTAAGTTGATCTCTAAGGGGAGTCTTTATCATCTTGTGAGGGTTAAAGATGTGGAATCTAAAGTCCTTCCTATAGAGTTGGTTCCAGTTGTAAATGAGTTTCTCAATGTCTTCCCTAATGACCTTCCAAGTGTTCCTCCTAAAAAGGAAATAGACTTTGACATAGACCTTCTCTCGATACTCAACCCATTTTTATTCCCCCTTATCGTATGCCCTTGATAGAGTTGAAGGAGTTGAAGGACCAATTGACGGACTTGTTGGAGAAGAGGTTCACTGGGCCAAGCCAATCACCTTGGGTTGCACCAGTGTTATTTGTGAAAAAGAAGGATGAGTCCTTTAGGATGTCTATTGGCTATCAAAAACTCAATAGGGTCACCATCAAGAATATATATCCTATTTCGAGAATTGATTATTTGTTTGACCAATTGCAAGGGGCTAACCATTTCTCTAAGATTAATCTTCGATCTGGGTATCATCAAGTGAAGTTGAGGGAGTGTAATATTCCCAAGATGGCCTTCCAGACTAGGTATTGGCATTACAAATTTGTGGTGATGTCTTTTGGATTGACCAATGCACCAACCATCTTCATGGACATTATGAATAGGGTCTTCAAAACCTACTTTGATTCTTTTGTTGTGGTGTTCATTAATGATATTTTGATCTATTCTCGCGGTGTGGAAGAGCATAGGGCTCATTTGAGAGTTGTGTTGCAAAGATTGAGTGAGGAGAAATTGTATGCTACATAAGAAAAGTGTGAGTTTTTGTTGAGGGAGGTTGCCTTCCAAGGACATGTGATGTCGGGGGATGGTATTAAAGTGGATCCTAAAAAGACCGATATTATTAGAAATTGGCCTAGACCATTGACGCCGTCGAACTCGAGGAACATCTTAGGCTTAGCAGGCTACTATCGGAGGTTTGTGAATGAGTTATCTTCTATTGCTTCCCATATGACAAAATTGACTCAAAAGAAAGCTATGTTTGTGTGGACTGATAAATGTGAGAGGAGCTTTTAAACTTTAAAAGATAAGCTTGTTTCTGCTCCTATATTGTCACCACAGGATGGGCTTGAGGGATTTGTGGTGTATTGTGATGATTCGACAGTTGGTTTGGGTTGTATGCTAATGTAAAATGGTAAGGTTATAGCCTATGCTTCTAGGGAATTCAAATTGCATGAAAAGAACTACCCTACTCATGATCTTGAATTGGCCACCATAGTATTTTCTTTGAAAATTTGGCGACATTATTTGTATGGGCTATATGTCAATGTTTTCATCGATATAAGAGCCTCCAATATGTCTTGACTCAAAAAGATCTCAGCTTAAGGAAAAGAAGGTGGTTAGAACTTCTTAAAGATTATGATATGATTATGCATTATAATCTAGGGAAGGCAAATATGATGGTGGATTCCTTGAGTAAAGTGTCCATCAGTAGCCTAGCTCATGTTGATGGTGGTGAGTAGGAGATGGCTAGGGAAGTGCATCGATTTGTTAGATAAGGGGTTATATTGGAGGAAGTTGGTAGTGGTGATGTTGTTGTTGTGGATGGTTCTAGGTCTTCTTTGGTTGATGAGGTGATGGAAAAATAAGATCTTGATCCCTCCTTGTTGTAGTTGAAGGCCTTGGTGAAAGAGGGCAAAGTGGAGTTTTTCTCCCAAGGGGGAGATGGCTCCCTTAGATACCAAGATAGGTTGTGTGTACCGTGTGTTGATGCCTTGATTGAAAAGATCCTTGATGAGGCTCATAACTCTTCCTATTCTATCTACCCTGGTTCCACCAGAATGTGTAGAAACTTGAGAGAGGTGTATTGGTTGGTAGGCATGAAAAGGGACATTGCCAAATTCATTTTTGGTTGTCATAGTTGTCAACAAGTCAACCTCGAGCATCAAAGACTGAATGGCCTAACCCAAGACATAGAGATTCCTATTTGGAAGTGGGAGGTGATTAATATGGATTTTGTGGTTAGGTTGCCCAAGACTAGAAAAGGTTTTGATTCCATTTGGGTTGTGGTCGATAAGATAACAAAATCGACTCATTTTCTACTAGTTAAGACCACATATGGGGCTGAAGATTATGCAAGGTTATACATCCATGACTTGATGAGATTGCATGGGGTTTCTTTATCCATCATATCAGATCATGGGGCTCAATTTACTTCACATTTTTGGAGATCCTTCCAAAGGGGTCTTGGTACTAGAGTTAAGCTTTCTACGACTTTCCACCCTTAAACGGATGGCCAAGCTGAAAGGACCATCCAAAACTTTGAGGATATGCTTAGAGCTTGTGTGTTGTAGTTAAAGGTAGTTGGGATGATCATCTTCCGTTGATTGATTTTATCTACAACAATAACTATCATTCAATCATCGGTATTGCTTGTTTTGAGGCTCCCTATGGTAGACATTGTAGATCACCGATGGGGTGCTTTGAGGTTGGTGAGGTGGCCTTGTTAGGACCAGATCTGGTTACGGAGCTTCTTGAGAAGGTTGGGATAATTAGAGAAAGGTTGAAGATGGCCCAAAGTCGCCAAAGGTCCTATGTCGATGTGAGGAGAAAGGATGTTGAATTCTAACTTGGTGAATGAGTTTATTTGAATGTCACCCATGAAGGATGTGGTCCATTTTTGTAAGAAGGGCAAGTTGAGCCCAAAATATGTGCGTCCTTATAGGGTGATGAGAAGGGTTGGCAAGGTAGCTTATGAGTTGGAATTTCCTAGAGAAATGGATTTGGTTTATCTGGTGTTTCATGTGTCTATGTTGAGGAAATATGTGGGTAGTCTGAATGCTATTGTGCCTCTTGACATGGTGGGAATGGTTGAAGACAATTTGACATAGCAAGAGGTTCAATTCAGATTTTGGATTGGCAAATGAAGAGGTTGAGTAACAAAGAGGTGGCTTTCGTTATGGTCCTTTACAGAAATCAACAAGTGGAAAGTGCTACTTGGGAGGCCAAAATGGACATGAAAAAGTGATATCCTCATCATTTTCATTCTACTCAAGCCTAAGGTATTGATCTATTTCTTTTCTATGATCTCAAGTCTTAAGTTCAGCTATCATTGTCATTGCATATTTTCACGTTTAAATTGACAAGTTCATGATGATTTTAAACTTATGATGAGATTTTTGAAATGATGTTTAAGTGCATTGTTACATCTCTATGTGGTCTAAATTATCATGCTTGTGTCTCCCATATACGTCTCTTTGACTTTCAAGGAGGATTATTGCCAAGGAGGAGATATTGTAACACTCCAAAAAAGTGTCTGGAAATATGCCTT
>JAABOM020059049.1:0-13242 GCA_011800125.2 Solanum clarkiae
CATACCTATTAGTGTCCCAATTCTGTATGTTAGACTTTTGCTTTAGCTTCAAATAAGTGAGGATATTTCAATTTCATTATATTCTCAGCTTCCCATGTTATTTCTTCTGCTTGCTGGTTCCTTTAAAGTACTTTAACTAAAGCTATTTCTTTGTTTCTTAGCTTCTTAACTTGACGATCTAGAATAGCAATAGGCACTTATGGGTCAGCCTCATAAGTGCCGAAGATTATGCTAAGTTATGGTTCCAATTAAGACTACTTATGATAAATAGGTGTTTGCTAGAATGATAAAGTCGGCTCATTTCCTTCCAATTAAGACTACTTATGGTGCCGAAGATTATGCTAAGTTGTACATTAATGAGTTAGTTAGATTGCATGGGGTGCCTCTGTCTATCATGTTAGATCGTGGTGGTCAATTCACTTCTCACTTTTGGGGGTCCTTTTAAAGAGGTGTTGGTACCAAGGTAAATCTTAGCAGCCTTTCACCCTCAAATGGATGGCCAAGATGAGAGAACTATCCAAACTCTTAAGGATATGCTTAGAGCTTGTGTTTTGGAGCTTAAGGGTAGTTGGCATGATCATCTTCTACTTATTGAGTTTGCTTACAACAATAGCTATCATTCTAGCATTGGTATGACTTATTTTGAGGCTCTTTACGATAGATATTATAGGTCCCCGGTTGGATGGTTTGAGGTAGGGGAAATGACTTTGTTGGGTTTGGATATGGTTATGGAGGCTATAGAGTAGGTAAGATTGATTAGGAAAAGGTTGAAAACAGCCCAAAGTCATCAAAAGTCCCATGCTGATGTGAGGAGAAAGGAGCTTGAATCTAAGGTTGCTGATTGAGTCTACTTGAAGTTCTCACCCATGAAGGGTGTGGTTTGTTTGGGTAAAAGGTATAAGTTGAGACCTAGATTTGTTGGTCCTTATAGAGTGTTGAGGAATACTGGTAAGGTGACCTATGAGTTGGAGTTTCCTAGTGAAATGGATTTGGTTTATCAGGTTGTTCATGTATCTATGTTGAGGAAGGGTGTAGGTAATCCTAGTGCTATTGTGCCTCTTGATGCTATGGGTGTTGTTGAAGACGATTTGACTTATGAAGATGCTTTGGTAGAGATTTTGGATAGATAAGTGAGGAGGTTGAGGAATAAGGATGTTTCTTCCATCAAGGTTCTTTGGAGAAACCAACAAATTGAAAGTGTCACATGAGAAGCCGAGGTGGACATACAAAAGTGATATCCCTATCTCTTCCATTCTACTCAAACCTAAGGTACTAATTCTATGCCCCCTATGTGATTTCAAGTCTTATGTATCAACCCTTATGTCATTTGCATGCATTCATGTTTAGGTTGACAAGTTCATGGTGATTTTGACACTTATATTGAGATTTTTGAAAATGATGTTTAATTGCATTGTTGCATTCTTATTGGGGCTGATCTCTTCATGATTATCCTTCTTATTGTACATTTTTTTGACATTCAAGGATGAATGTTCCCAAAGAAGAGATATTGAAACACCCCAAAAAGTGTCCGAAAATGTGCCCATAATCGTAATT
This sequence comes from Solanum clarkiae, assembly GCA_011800125.2. Taxonomy (NCBI): domain Eukaryota; kingdom Viridiplantae; phylum Streptophyta; class Magnoliopsida; order Solanales; family Solanaceae; genus Solanum; species Solanum clarkiae. The sequence goes on from JAABOM020059049.1 coordinate 1,555, forward strand.
TTCATGTATCTCAAAATCCATGCATGATATCGAAAATCCGACTTCATTCATGATGAGGAGGCAAAATTGAGTGAGAAATGGTCTAACTTCAATTTTAGATCAACCGTAGCAAAATTTTATTTTCACAAATATTTCACTTCCAAAGGCTTAAGGAATTCACTCAAGTTTCAAGTTCTCAATCAAATTTTCATCAAGGAATCCTCCAAAGTTGAGGTATGTGGGGTTCAACCATTGGATCCTTTCACCCATGGTGCCCAACATTTCTTTTAACATAAATTGTAAGTCTCCAATTTGATTCACTTATGGGCCTTACTTATCATGAATTTGACTATGAACTATGTTGGGGTTTCATAAAAATGTAACTGTTTAAGCATGTTTTGAGCTATGGAGCCATGGTCTATTTTGAGATTTGATGAAGGGTTTCAATACATATTGCATAAGGGTATTACCAAGTGTTGAGGGGTTGGTTTACTTCAAGTTTTCTTGCATGATTTCACTCTTAAATTTCATGGTTTTATACTATCATTACACACCCGTCAAGTGTTTGATAAATATCTGGTTATGAATTTTTGTGTTATTGAAGGTCTAATGCATGTCTTATGAGTTAAATGACTTTATGATGATGAAAATAATGTGTATATGAGTTATTTGCTTGAAAGGTATCTCAATCACCATGGATGGTAAGGTGTGACAACCATCAACCAATTGAGGGGTTGATACCTCAATTACCATGGATGGTAGGGTGTGACAACCATCAATCAACTGAGGAGTTGATACCTCATCACCATGGATGGTAGTATGTGACAACCATCAATCAATTGAGGGGTTGATACCTCATCACTAGTGTCGGCAAAATGAACCCATGTTTTGGTAATCCGCCCAAGCCGCCCATATTTTAGTAGTTTGGGTAGTGACTTTTTTATAGGGGTAAAATATGGGTTTAAAACCATATTCAACCGATGGAAATATGGGTATTCATGGGTAAAATATGGGTAAACTATGATTTAATCAAATGGGTTAAACTGCTAACTTCTTCTCACTCAAACTTCATTATGTTTTCTATTTTTTTTTTGTTTTTTTGACTTAAATATTTGGAAAATATAAATTTAAATAAACTTATTTTTTTCAAATCAAAGAAAAATAATTTACCTCTAAAAAGTAGGAAAATATTTGTCAAAACTCTTCTCCAATTGCAAATTGTAATTCTTTTCGTACTCCATCCAATACCATGATCTCTCCTCCACAAGCCCTCAACCCCCCATCCTTCCACCCCCAAAGAAAATTAATTTTTTTATAAAATTATTTTTTTTTACAAAAAAAAAATTAAAATTTTATCATAAAATTGTAAATCCAGTTGAAAAACTTGCTACGGTTGGAAAACCTAACAGAATGGGTCACCATAAATTAAGGTTGTAACTTACGAGTATGAAATCAATATGAGAATAATTAAAAGTTGAATTTAAAAAAAAATAATCAATTTTTAAAAATATTTTTTAATCACAATCCAACACTTGACCCCCTCTCAGTTCGAGTGTCGGAATTGGATTTCAAGTCGAAAGTTGTATATCGGGTCTCGTTAGAAGTTGTGTCATATGATTAATTTGGAATCGGGATCGAATCCCAATTTAAAAGTCAAATGTCGCATTGGGTGTCAAATTTAATTTTATAATACAATATAATTGAATAAAATATTTTTAATGTTTTTCTTCCAAAAATAAAGCAAATTATTTTATCCATATTGAATTTTAAAGTAGAGTACTATCTGTTCACTAAAATATAGGTAAACTAGTATTTTATCCAATACATTTCTTACCCAACCCATTTTTATCCATTTAATATATGAGCGTGTTTGAATTATTACCTATTTTATATTGACCCATTTTCAACCCATCCAAATTTGACCCAACCCGCCCATTTGCCACCACTACTCATCACCATGGATAGTAGGGTGTGACAACCATCAACCAATTGAGGGGCTGATACCTCAATCACCATGGATGGTAGGGTGTGACAATCATCAACCAATTGAGGGGTTGATATCTCAATCACCTTTCCAAAGGGGTCGTAGGCCTTGAATTCTATAAAGATGGTCTCTTACTACACATGTAATATGTTCTATATAAGTATGATTTACTTCAAGCATTATTCATGCATGTCATATTGCTATATGCTCATTTATTGCCCAATTATACATTTCGATTATGTTGCCTATCTCTTGTTGCATTGAATCCTACATACTTAGTACATTCAGACATAATAACGCGTACTCTATGTCTACATGATGTTACCATATAGGAACCGGAGCTCCACTTGATCACCTTCCTCCACGTGGCTAGTACTATCTCTTCAAGCAAGCTTGGTGAGTCCTCAACTCCGAGGATAATATCTTTTGTTCCTATGTATGCAAAGACTCTCTTTATCTTATTGTATGCTTTGACTATGAGGGTGAGCACGAAAAGTTGTCTTGGCCCTGCACAATTCTATGTTTAGAGGTGTTGTTGGACAAGTTATGTAATGATGCTACGAGTTTTGACTCTCTTGACTCTTGTATGTTTTAAGCTATGAAAGACTCCCTTAGTCCCTTTGCCTTATCTCTATTCTCTTATTGATGTGTAATTGCTTCTGTGACCAAGTATGTGTAATGATATGTTAAAAGGCTTGTTTGGGGTCCCTTCGGATTCCCCATTAGCCATGTCATGACATTGATAAAGAGCCTCTTCAGCATGGAGAGAAAGTGCTTGAATTTGCCTTCCTCCTCCCTCTTTTTGATTCTTTGAGAGAAGAGGGGAGGAGGTCTAGGAAGAGGCTTCAACCTCTGTGGCATGTCAGCAACTTCACTCACCCCATCCTTGCCACGATTATCTACTTTATCTGTATTTTTGATCGTAACTGTCTCCTCTCGAACATCTTCTACATCAACAAGCATTATAGGATCAATGGTGCTCTTTTGACCCTGAGTAGTAACTGCCATGCACTGCTCATCATTTTTAGGATGTTGAACTATATTACTAGGCAGCGTACCCCTCTAATGCTGATTAAGTTAAGTCGATACTTGACTGAACTGTTGTTCTAGCTATTTGATAGCCACAAAGTGAGACTCTATTTTCTAATTAATACTTGAAATATCTAATTTCATGCCCCTTAGAGTCTTATCCTGTATCTCAGTTTTCTTCAACAGGCAAGCAAATATCTCCTCAATCCTGGAACTCCTTGCACCTACGTTGCGGTTGTGCGGTGGCATATAAGGACCATTTCTGAAGCCTTCTTTGTGACCCCAATCTGCATCTCTGTGGACCCCTGTTCCTATCATAGTAACCTAAGCGGTTGTCCCCGTAAGCTCCATCTCTACCAAAGTTCTAATCTTGATTTCCTTGACCTTAGCGCCAATAGTCCTGATTGGACCCTTGAGCATTGGTCCGGAAACCCCCCGTCTAATCAGTAACACAATATGTGTCCTCATCATAGTATGGCTTCTCATACATGGGTGCACGTGGAGGGCGATGAACCACTGTATTTACTGTCTCTTGGCTCATCATCACCTCCATTCTTGTGGGAATCTGAGCAATCTACTGCATGATTTCTTCATTAATTCTGGCTTGCTCTTGGCCCACACTGACAGCACACAAACTCTTAGTGGATGCTCTGTCTCACTGTCGCCATGCTCGATTCGTCTTGACCACTTTTTCCATTCACTCTACGATCCTTGCAAATGGTTGATCTTAAAACATGCCCCTATGATAGTGTCAGCACATGCCTCACTGTTCTCGTTAAGGGCACAACAGAAGATCTCCACCAAGGCGTCGCAAACTATCTTATAGTCAGGGGCCCTCCTCAGACATTTGGTGAACCGTTCCCAAGTAGTACTGATCGAATCACTAGGAAGCTACTCGAAGTTGTTGATTTGGTCTTCAACTTGAGCTTCTTCAATCTAGGGAAGTACCTCTCCAAAAAAGCCTTCTGCAAGTTTGCCTAACTGTTGATTAAACTCTGCAGGAGCTCAAATAGCCATAATGCTGCATTTATCGTAGGTGGCTATGAGGATCTTTCGATGGTAAGCCCACAAATAGCCCATGGTTCTGCAGTATCTGAAGTAACCCACTAGAGACTGTGATCTTTTTGTCTGCCGGTAGTGGTGGCAACACAATAGCTCCAGTCACCTCCATAACCATAGGATTCAACCTGTACTGATTCCACTGGTAAGCATTGGCATTGAAATCCCATGGTTGTGGAGCAATATCCCCTTGAGGAGGTGGGTTCTCATTCTCAGCATCCTCATTATTCTTCCTGTTCAAAGCTGCATAGGTTATGTTATTGGCGTTGTCTTGGGCCCTTCTTCCTAACGTTCTATGGATCTCTAGGTCAAATGGAGCTAAGAGATTGCCTTGACTCTAATGTTGGGCATACACTACACTTATACATTAAAAAAAGATCAAAAATAACAAACTAAAGTAAAATAAGAGAATTAAGGATTAACACTCGAATTACTAATAAATTCACTATGTCTATCCATATTCCCCATCAATGGCACCAAAATCTTAATGTCGTCCAAGTTACACCTTCTTTTTAGAGGATAAAGTGGTCGCTGTCAAGAAATAGAACCTAACAAAGGTTAGGGTCAAATGCACAGGGAATATGTAGACTCAAGAGAATTCACCAATTTGCAATCCTGATAATAAATCAACTTGCTTCCCTAAAGGGGAGGGGGAGTTACAATAATCGATGAAAAGTATAACTAAATTAACTATCACAAGAGAGAAGTCAATAATGGATAGAAACTAGGGTATTGTGTTCCCATGATTCCCCAACTCGGTATCACTGAATAACCTAATTCTTGTCAAGTGTAGAGCTTTCCAATGGTAATTTATGTTCGCCAAGTCTATTACTAACCATTATCTATTAGTCCCAGTACAACCTTCCCTTTGCCCAGTTTTGTTGATTAGACGAAAACACATCAATTGAGTCCTGTTAATTAATCTCTTTTTCTGTTCATTACTACCTTAGTCCACTCAGTATCACTAGGTGGGTTGTAATGTTTGCAGCCACTAGAAAGCATTCAAAACAAAGAGAATCAATTAATATATGCATATACACCTTCCAAGAATCATGAATTATCCAGTTTTACTTTGTTAGTTTTTCATAGTTCCCACAACACCAGTGGATTTAACTATTCATACTATGTGTAGATGCAGGAATTATTAATAGAGAAGATATAATTGATCACTTACACAATAGAATTAAGAACAAGCAAAATTCAACTTCAATAAGAATTACAAGCTTCAAGGTAAAATTCAATCACAAGTGTTCTCAAAGACTCTCCAATATGATCTTATAATTTTCTCTCTCAAAATATTGAGTTCTTTGAGTACTAGGCGAAAACTTCTGAAAAATAACTTAAAAACCCTATTTATAACAATTAAAATTCAAGTCCTAAACACAATTGAAAAACTAGTTGGCACGCCATACGAAAGGTTTCTTACGGTAATGCATTCCACAGCCCGTAATCGGGGTCTCATATTCAGCTGCTGAAAATTTAGACTTCACTCTACCATATCCCCTCTATGACTCGTAAAGTGATTTACAACCCGTAAAGGGGGTTTTGTCTGAATAAATTCCTAAAAGTCCAAGTCTCTGATCCTCAGGGCACAAACCATCTTCTATGACTCATGAACATCTCTATGGCTCAACTACATGTTCGTAGAATAAACTTCAGAAAACAGCCTCTCATTGAAATTTCCCACAAAACCACCATATGGCCCGTAAAAGGTCTCGTGTGATAGCAAAACTTCACAACTTCTGCAATTTTCCCTAAAATCAAGGCCAATTTGTAATCCTACAAACGTAAACAACAAAACACAAAAACTCAACTAATATCGCATTGAGAACACACAAATTTCAAGTTTTAAGCATTAGAAGTCTTGTATTTTGGCAGTACATCATCCACCGGCCCTCTGATGATAGTAACTCCCACTTTTAACTCGAGCCCTCTTTGACTCCTTTGCCCTTTCATGAAGTTTCTCCTCTTGAATTTGCTCCCCGTATGTTATCAAGCAATAAATGTCCATCTTCTTGACCTTGCACTCCTTGGAGACCAACTCGGAGACACCCAAAATAAACTTGCTCATGCGAACCCTCGTATCCACAATCATAAATGGAGCATACTTGGACAATTTGGTGAATTTGAGGACATACCCCCTCACGCTCACGATCCCTTACTTCAAGTTGATGACTTGTTGGACCTTCGCCTGCCTAAGCTCAATGGGGAAGAACTGGTCAAAAAAGGCACATTTGAATTCCTCCTAACTAATAGGACTCGCTCCTTGTCCTCTATCATAGGCCCATTGCTTATACCAAATCTTAGCTACTCCTTTGAGTTGTTAAACCACCAACTCAGTTTTCTTTTCCGATGAGATACCCATCACTGTCACTACCCAAGAGGCCTTTTCAATGAACTTAATAGGGTCTTCATCTGTCTTTGACCCATGGAGTTTCGGCGGGGTCATCTATATAAAATCACATACTTTGGTGGTCAGAGTAGGACCTTGAGGAGGTACTGTTATTTCCCTGTTGATCTGATTAGCCAATGCTTGGGCCAACAGGATGAAAGTGGTTCTAAACTCCACGTGAGACACTCCATTATCATGTTGGAGTGGAGGGACTTATTGTTGCGGAGTGCTTCTTTGCTGGGGAACTCTTCGTGGTGACATGATCTAAAAATAAGCAAAAGACCATCATTAGTAGAGGAAAACCTTATTCAACTCTAAGGCATGACATGAATAAGAAAGAAGGAAAAACTTTCCTAAACCATCTCATAGCCTTTCACTCAGATAGTGGCGCTCTTCAAAACCTTGAATGAGACTCTACGCTACGGGCTATGCATGGATATCCAAGGAACATTTTAAAAACTCGTGCTTGGATACCAAGTTTGTGACTAGCCAACTTATGGGCCTAGTGGTCACAGATGAATGAGATACGCGAAGGCACCTCATCCAAGCTATCTTAAGCACTCATAGGTATTTAGTGGAAATAATTTGTTGAAATCTAAGGGAAAGGGACAAAGAGACAGTTTCACAATGATGCAACATTAAAAACAATGGAAGTAACTATAATCACTTTGTTTGTCCATGAGCATACCAACTACATCATAAACAGATGGGACCAGTAATGGTCGATCTCCAACAAATAGAAAGAAGTCCAAAATAGTGCAACATAGAAAGTAAACGTCACAGAAGGGCTACAAATACATTGTCTAAAAATAAAACTAAAATACATGATAGAATGAAAAAGTGGAGGAGTCCCAAACTAAGGGCTCACCACAAATGATAAAGCTAGTCTTGAACGTGAGTACTAGCTATAAGCTGGTGGAGGAGTGTCTGTTCCTGCATGGTTAAATCATGCAGGCAAAATATGCATTAGTACATTGGTATGTACTAAGTATGTGAGATGCAATGCATGGATGAAATTGTAAAGCCATCATCCTTAAACATAACATATAAGTATACATATGATAAAAGATAATAAAGTAAGCTTAAGCATGCAGAAGGAATATGGCTCAAGATCAATGTGAGACAATACATAAGAAAGCACATATATTTAAAAAATAACATTAGATCATAAGGCTTGTGAGAATAGACCATAACTGATAATAGGACCATGTGAGCTACTACATGGAATCCAATGAACTCTTTCCATTGGGAAAATGCCAATGCGGTCCTTCCATTGGGAAACGCCAATGCATACCTTCAATTGGGAAAAAGAGAATACATATCAAGGTAGATATCCAAAATTTAGTAAATTTGCAATTACATCTTTCATAACATTTAGCATACGTGGATCGACTAGCCTAGCTTACAAAGGCTCCTATATTGGCACATTGTCAAGGACATTGAGATTTAGCTTTATGGGGGTCATGCTTCAACTAACAGAATGAATCCCAATCTTTAGTCCTCTTGGTGCTAAGTCATCCCACGAAATTTTTAAAACATATTCTTAGAAAAAAAGTAAGTAGCAATTAATAAGAGTAGCGCGAACCTTAGGAACCACTATATGAGGATTGTTCTTTCATCTTGGGGACCTATTATAACATCTTTATAGAAATTATCATCATACTTATATCTTTTTTGATAAACTTAAATTTGACGCTTTTCATTAATGCTCTAATCATAATCATAAATCATAGAAAGCTTTACTTGAAAACTAGGTGGATTAGGCTTTATTATGGAACAATTATAAATCGTATAAATCATCATATAAACTAAATTAAAACTCAAAATAACAAAACTGCCCTCGACAATTCCAAAAATTATGATGAGACTATTTACAGCTTTAGTTTTACCATTCCAAAAGACTAAAACTATCGAAATTTCGGTCAGAGTTTTCGAACTCCGAATGTTGACCCAAGTCAAACATTGGTTCATGAAACAACTAAAAATATAACTTTATGCCTAAAAACCTCATTTTAACTCCAAATTCAGTTCTGCAACTTCTCCTAGACTAGATTCAACATTCTAGAGCTAATGGAATCGACGAATTTCTAATCTGACATTCGAAACTCAAAATGGCACAATAATTCAATTTTTCAACAACTTAAGTTTCCAAAAATGCCAAAACTTATATTTTCAACTTTTAAAACTCAGATTTCAGTTTCAACCATATATATAGTTCAAAATAGTCTGAAAGTTACTTATGAAAGGGTAAAACAATAATTTTCATAGACAAAGCCAAAAATGACCAACCAGGTCATTACATTATTCACCACTAAAAATAATGTTTGTCCTCGAACATAAGAGAAAGAAGAGTACCTGAAGCCTCAAAAAGGTTGGGAATCTAGCTTGCATGTTAGACTCCAACTCCCATGTAGGCTCATCAATAGAATGGTGTTGCCGCTGAACCTTTACAAAAGGTATATCCTTGGATCTTAGTCTCCAGACCTGCCTATCCAATATAACTAAGGCTCCTCCTCAAAGGACAAATTTGGATCCAACACAATAGAATCACAAGAGATCACATGCGACTCATCAGGAATGTATCGGTGGAGCATAGAAACATGAAAAATAGGATGCACTATGGTAAGGCCTTCTCACCAACTCTCCTCAAAATCTCAAATGGGCCAATAATTCTGGAATTGAGCTTGCTCCTCTTCTCAAATCTCTCACACTTTTCATGGGTAGGACTTTCAGCCAAACTCTGTCACCAACAAAGAACTTAAGGGGCCTAGTCCTCTGATCAGCATAACTCTTCTGGCGACTCTGAGTTATCAATAGCCTATCATGAATCAAACGACCCCGATCCATGGCATCTCTGAGTAGGTCCACACTCAACACATCTATTGAACCTGAGTCAAACCATCCAATGGGCTATATATACCTCCAACCATAGAAGGCCTCAAATGGTGCCATTTGTATACTAGAATGGTAACTGTTGTTATATGCAAATTCTTCCAATGCTATGTGTTGGTCCCACCGAGTCCTAAAATCAATCACACAGGCCCTAATTATATCCTTCATCACCTGAATGATGCTTGGATAGTCCATCTATCTGGGGGTGAAAAGCTAAACTCAAATCCGCTCTAGTACCCAAACCACGTTGTAGGTCCCGCCAAAAATAGGAGGTGAACACAGACCCTCTGTCTATTACTATAGACACTGGCATACCATGCAATCTGACAATGTCCTAGATATACAATCTAGCCAACTGCTCCACATTGTAGCTAGTCTTCATCGAAAAAAGTATATTGACTTGGTCAAACGATCAACAACCACCCAAATTAGTCAAACTTGCCCAATCCCATGAGCAAACCTGTAACGAAGTCTATTATTAGTCTTTCCGACTTCCACTCAGGAATAGGCATCTTTTGCTTCTAACCACCAGGCTTTTGGAGCTCATACTTGACCTGTTGACTATTCAAACACTTTGCCACAAACTCAATAATGTCTCTCCTCATACCAAACCGCCAATAATATTATTTTAGATCATGGTACAACTTTGTTACACCTGGGTGGTTAGAATATCTAGAACAATAGGCCTCCTATAATATTGATCTCCCACCTCAAGCACACCAACTCTACCATTTATCCTTAATATGCTGTCACAATCAAAGGTAGCCGCCTTGGCTTCACCTCTCAACACCTTGTTACAAAGTATGCACAACCTAGGGTCCTCAAGCTGAAGAGCACATATCTAATCAAGAAAAGAAGATCCAGCCTCAACAAATGCCAATACTGTCAGGAGGAGAATTATCCAAACGAACCATCTATCTAGCAAGTGAGTAGACTTCTAAAGCTAAGGGCCTTCCCTCAGCCCTCAAGAATGCCAAACTCCTCATACTTGTAGCTTTTCGACTCAAAGCATCTGCCACTACATTGTCCTTCCTAGGGTGATACATAATAGAGACATCATACTCCTTAAGCAACTCCAACCACCTATGTTATCTCATGTTTATATTAGGTTGAGAAAAGATGTATTTGAAACTCTAGCAATTGGTAAAGATCTCACAATGCACCCCATAAAGATAGTGTCACCACAACTTTAACACGAACACAACCGCAGCCAAATCCAAGTTATGGGTTGGGTAGTTTCTTTCATGCACCTTCAGCTGTCTAGAAGCATAGGCTACTATACACCATCGAAATCCACTCCAGAAGAATCACAATGTACCAAAAATGGCACTCCCTTCTCGGTAAAGCAAGAATTTATGCTGAAGTCAACAAATCCTTCAGCTTTTGGAAGCTCGCCTCATACTCCTCAGACCAATGAAATGTCATATCCTTCCGACTCAATCTAGTCAGGGGGGTTGTTGTAGAGGAGAATCCCTGAAAAATGCTAATAATACCTCGCCAAACCAATGAAACTCCAAATCTTAGTCGCCAAAGTAGACCTAGCCCACTCATGAATAGCTGCCACCTTGGTTGTGATACTAAAAGATTTTTGTATAGTTTTAAAAATTTTAAATTGTTAATTATCATGACTTATAGTATATTTTATATTAATTTTAAATAATATATGTTACTTATTTTGTTCTAATTTATGATCCACATATAAAATTTTGAGAGTCAATAAATTTTTTTTTATTTTTTAAGTATTTTAAATTATTAATTATTATAGTATATTTTGCATAAACTTTAAATAACGTATGTTACCCTCGCTGTCTCAATTTATGTGGCACTAAGAAAAACCAAGAATCAAAATTTTACGTTGGCAATTATTGTGACCTATACATAAACTTTTTGATTCATTTATATTATTATTTTTAAAAGTGTTTTCTTTTTTATACGAATATAATCATTGGAAGATATTAAAATAGTTATTTAAATTTATTTATCTAGTTTTTGAAAAAAAATATTTTATCCTAATTTTAGTATTTACATGATTAAAATAATTGATTGACGTGATATATTAAAATCATTGTTGAAGCAATCGAAAAATAATTTATTAGGAATAATATTGTAAAATTATAGTTGAAGCACGTAGAAGAATATAACCAAGCAGTTGAAATAGTCATGTCAATCAGCAGCTGTCTTACGAAGATTAAATTAAAAACTCTACAAAATATTTTTATGGGTTCCACTTGCTTGACCGAGACTTTCACATTTTCTATATAATTAATTTATATTATTGTGTTGGTGCTTTGATTATTGCGAGATATACAGTTTTCTGATGACATATATATGCCAGACACAATGGCTACTCTTG
>JAABOM020059050.1:0-13239 GCA_011800125.2 Solanum clarkiae
AGCAAATTTAAGCTAAGAAAGTAGGTGACTCACCTGCTAGCTTCCTAAGTCCTACAAGCACCTCACTTCTCTCACTTCATTTAAGGCCATGATCTCCTCAATTCGACTTAAAACTTATTTACATTCGACCATTTTCAGTGTTAGACATACATATCGCCCTTTAATTAGAGATTCAAGCAGTTTTAAAAATTGGCGCTAATTTTACCAAATCATATCATGTTTCATTTGCATAATACTAGTATTGTAAGATGTGGGGTATTACACGTTTCCGCCTTGGAAGTCACTCAGTAGAAGGAAGTTGAATTTTTTGCCTGTCATATGCATGGAGCATGCGCTATCCAAGTACCAGTGCTTCCGTTTTCCTTCTACTGGTACCTGCACAATTAATAGAGGTGAGATTTGTGTAACCAGATCCACTTGGGTCCCTTTTGATTGTAAAAAGGGTGAATGAGATCCCTTTTTGCCCAGGCAGGAAGATCCTTGTTAGTTCTTCTAGCTCTGGTAGTTTTGGTAGTGTATCTACCTTCATCACTTAACCAGTTAGATGTAGGAGGGTGTCTTCTACCTGACCGGTTCTTGTTGGTTCTAGGAGGGTATCTTTCTTCACTATCAAACCATCTAAACCTAGGGAGATATCTTCTACCTGACTGATTCCTATTAGTTCTAGGAGGGTATCTTCTGTCTGTTTTATTTCTATTTCTCCTACGAGAATACCTTTTTCCTGTTCCCCTGCTAGGATTACTCCTTTCATGGTTTCTGTTAATGTATGAGATGTTACTATAGAGAGCTTTGGCATTTTTATTGAAGTTCTCTCTTAGATGTCCAGACATCTCACATAAGGTGCACAGAATACCATGATCTATTGCCTGATTCTTGGGTTCCTTGATTTTGAACTCAATCCTATACATGGTGATGGACTGGCCTTGCTACATATCATCGAGCATAGCAGAGGACTTAGTCCAATTCATAGTGTGCTCTAATTTAGCTTTGGTCTGGTTGAGTTCTTTCCAAAGAACCTCATTCTCATGACTCATGTTACCGAGCTCTTCTCCTAGCTTCTTAACCTTTTCTTCTAGATCAGATTGGGTCACACTCATGAAATTTTTCTCTTTCCTAGAGGACTTAAGACCATCAATCTCGAACTGTAGTTTTTATTGACGTTCTTAAGGTCGACATTCTCAGTTCAGAGCTGAGCATAGTCTTCCAGAAGAAGGTCCTTAGAATCACAAACGGTCAGATAAGCTTCAATTAGGACCTGTGATAGGGACTCAAGTTTTTTCTTGGAATAAGTATGAATTCATAAGTGACCAGGGTTCCCATCAGCTGATCCATAGTCATGGTGTCTAGATCCTTGGCTTCAATGATAGCTTCAACCTTTCTTTCCCAGGATTCAGGTAATATACTCAGCAGATTGGATGGCCTTCCCTATGGGGATGACTTCTCTCGAGAAGTAGATTTCATTAACAATAGCGGAGAACCTGGTTTCTATCGCATGTATTGTTTCACTTTCATGCATTCTAAACATCTCGTACTGTTGATTGAGATTATCAATCTTAGCCTTTTTCACCTGAGAGGTACCTTCGTGAGAAACTTCCAGAGTATCCCAGATTTGTTTAGCATCTTCCCATGATGATATCTTGATGTATTCGCTGGGACCGATACCGCATAGCAAGATCTTCTTTACCTTAGCATTATTCTGAATGGCAATTTTGTCAGCATCATTCCATTCACTGCATTCCTTAGGTACACTTGGAGCACCCTCCATAGTAGTATTCTCCATTAGAATAGTTGGTCCATTGAGTACCACATTCCAAAGATCAGGATGTTCACCCTCAATATGATTCATCATTCTAGTTTTCCACCAACCATAGTATTGCCCGTCGAAAGTAGTGGTCTGGACTGAGAAGCTCCTTCTTGTGTTGTAAGTGGGCTGTCATAATCTTTTCGAGGTAGTTAGCCTTGTCTCTAAAAGACATGCTCTGATACCAATTGAAAGGATTAGTGCTCCTAAGCTTCTAGTGAACCAGGTTCAATGAACAGTACCAATGAGTTTACGAAAGCAGTAACAAAAGGCAAACAACTTATAGTGAAAAAACTCCTTATTCAAGGGAGAAACAAGCACTACCTACACTCATGGGATTTCAACAACTTCACTAAGTTCAAACAAGCAATGTTCAACTTACAACTCTTGCAACACACTCAACTCTTGAGAGTCAAAGCCACTCTTAAGCAACAACTCTCACGAAGAAAAACAAAACAACTTCTTACAATTTTTGTCACTAAAAAAAGACTCTAAGAAGATTGTCAAATAGACTTGAACAATCCAGAAAAACCTAACTGTAGATCTTGCTTGAGTGCTCTCGCCAAGTGCCTGTGCTTTTGCTGAATGCTCTCGTAGATTTCTAATTGCAAAGGTTGTGTCTTCTAGGGTTGATGATTGTATTTATATAAAACCCTAGAGACCTTCCATATGAGACTTCTTTCTTAAGTAGGCAACACCATTCTTTTCCATAAAGGAGTCTTTTTCCTAAGCTGCTACCTTCACCGTATCTCGTACTGATTCTATTTCTATAAATAGCACTTCGATTCCAACTTGGATTCTGCATGTCTTCACTGGTGCACATATGCTGGACCTGGTTCCTTATTCTACTATTGTTGGCTCCATTTGCCATCATCAAAATAATATAGCAATACTTGCAAAGATTCTAATAGTATAAAATTAAGATTCTTAGTTTTTTGCAGGATTTTGAATTTCAATTTCAAAGTTGGTCAAAAGAACCTCTTCAAATCTGAACATTTGAAGCTTTTGTTCATAGGCTTGTAAGCTTCAGGTAATTAACATGTCCATAGCATGAAAATGGAGCAGACAAACCCTTTCCATGGTCAACAAAGCCTGGAGCTTTTCATAAATGAAAGATGAGAAAGGTAGGGTGCGATAGTAGGTTTTAAGAATTATGGCTTGGAGAATTAGGGGTATATCAGATTATTTAGAAATTATATGGGTTGATTGATTGGCATTTTTGGCTTATGTTTGGGCTTTAATCATTCTTTTTTGAATGAATTTGGTAGCCCAATTGATTGAAAGGTTGGAGCGTTTCTCGTAAAAAAAAATTCCTTCTTTAAATTAACTCTTTTGAGCTTCTATTTTAATAATTAATATAATAAATAATCATATCATATCATATCATATATATATATATATATATATAAGAGGATTGGCAACCTGCCTACATGGCGCCATCACACGCAAGGATTTATATCTTTCTATTTTCTGCTATTTCTTTTATATTTATCTAAACCTTAAATATCTTTCTTCAAATTTAGCATCCATTCGGTACCATACGCAACTTTTCACAATTCCCCAATAATACGTACTGTGTCGTTTCAACTCAAACCCTTTCATTACACTTTTCCTTGCCATCATCATTATTATGTATTTTCAACCAAGTCATGGTCAGATAAATGTTAAAATTTAATGAGTTTTAAGAAAATCAAAGAGAAGAAAAATGCAGCCCCATCAATAAAGACGAAGAAATTAAGAGATCAAGAAGGGAATTTACGATCTAATTCAAAGGTACACATCTTTATAATACTTTGGAGGTTTAATTTGATACAATCATAGAACTCTATAGAACTCTTTTTCTTTGAGTAAAAGATATATTTGTGTATCTTGAGACAAAAAGATGTCAACTTTGTCACCTTTCACTTCTTTCAAAAGAAGTTTCCGTAAGTTCACACATCAAACACCTAATAGGCAAATTAAACACTAAATACCAAAGTTTGGTACTTTCATGGTATCAAACTTGTACATTCATCCTATATTTCTTTGTCTTATAAAAAAATTATTAGCGAAAGACACCATAAATCGGTTCCACTTTTCATTAATTTTGATGCTTTGTTAGATTTTATTTTATTTTATTTGTTTTGATTTGGTAAATTGAAAAGTGAAATTCTTTTATTTTGTCCGGATTGTTTAAAAATCAGTTTGAAATAGAAGTCTTTTGATTTCTTGGAGAAACTTTTACTTTTTTGAAATTGTTGAGAAAGAAAATAAAAACGATACGTCTCATATTGTTTTTATATAGATTTATTAGAATAATAAATGCTATTAAAAATTACGTATAATAAGTAATAGGATCTATCAATTACATATTAATCTTTAAAAGTTTGATAAGAAATATCAAATGCAAATGACAAATTTACCCAAATAAAAATATAAACTTACCACAAGTTGAAATTCATTCATAAAAAATTAAATTAAGAAGTATAATAGAGATAAAACACAAAAACAAATTGAGAAGAAAGGTATAATATACATTCTTTTCAAGATTTTAATCATGTAGATAGAAAAAAAACAAACTCAATACATAATTTTTTGAATTCTTATCAATACCTTATCATGTAACCAATCAAAATTCAGGAGCACTCCTTATCGATTCAAACCAAAGCATGATTTAAATAGCATAATAATGATATAAGTGTTTTACTACTTAACTATAGAACGAAAAAGACTAACCTTGATTAGGGATCTTTTGAAACCAAAAAGATGTATTTATATTAGGGGTGTCAAATGAGCAGGTTGGGCTAAAATTGGGGAGGTTAAAATGGGTTGCATTAAATATTGGGTTGGGTCTTGACCCGCCCAATTGTACTTTGGGCTCAAATAGATTGGGCTCAAATGGGCTAAAATTTGGGTTAGGTCATAACCCGCCCAATTTAACCCGCTTAATTTAAGACTAGCATTGAGCATATAAAACAAATGATACATTGGGCTAAAGTGAGAATCTTACTGGGATCAACTCAGAATTATTTTATAATGTGTTAAATTATATTGGGATGAAAATTAGCCCAATTCTAAATCATACTGAACCCAACTCGTAAAATTACGGGCGGTTTGGGCGGGTTACTTATGTTTGTGTCACCTCTAATTTATATAGATAAAGGTGGAGGGATACCAAAAGATCTTATAAATTATAAATTAAATGTTTGGAGGTTATGGATATGAAAAACATGAGAGTAATGAATATTAAAAGTAGCAACAAGTAATTAGATATGAGTTATGAATATGAATATCTAAAAATAATAATAAAGAAAAAAATATAGCAAAACTATGTGACTCTTTTGACTTTTTTTATTTGAAGCATATGACGGTTAACATTTAGTTAGTGATGACTTTGGCCTTCCTAAATATTATAAGTCGTATTAAATCAAATCAATACGGGAATGATAATTATTTAAGTGATGGTATGTACATTAGTTGGAAAATAAATATATAAAAAAGATAAGAAAATATAATTAATTTAATTTTTAAAAGGATTAAAATATTTTACAACTTTCTGTGGATATTTTTGTCATTTAATTTTTTGACTTAACACCTTCCTCTTTTAAATTTTAATGTCATACTATCATTAACACAATAATTAATATAATAATATTATGATATAATTACAATATAATAGGCAAGAAAATAAATAGTCATCGTAGGCAAAGAGACTAACCTTAAATTTTCTTAATTATAATAATTGTGTCTTCTTATTTAATATTTAATAAATAATTAAGTATTATATAATATTTTAGTTTGTAATAGGGGCAAAATGGTAATTCAATTTTTCATTTGAGATCTTCCCGCTTTTAGTTATACTAGTTTCTGGATACGTGCATTGGACGTATGTCTCATATTTTATTTTTTTTTTATAAATCCATTAGAATGATAAATTATATTTTTTAAAAAAAAATACATATAATAAATAATAGAATCTAACAATTACATATTAATCTTTAAAAAGTTTGATAAGAAACATCAAATGCAAATGACAAATTTGTCCAAATAAAAATATAAACTTACCACAATTTGAAATTCATTCATAGAAAATTAAATTAAAGAAGTATAATAGAGATAAAACGCAAACAAATTGAGAAGAAAAGGTACAATACACATTCTTTTCAAGACTTTAATCATAATAATGTATATAGAAAAAAAATTCAATACATAATTTTTTTTGAATTCTTATCAACACCTTATTACATAACCAATCAAAATTCAGGAGTGGTCCTCATTGAGTCAAGCAAAAGCAAGATTCAAATAGCATAATAATGATATAAGTGTTTTACTACTTAAATATAAAACGAAAAAGATAAACCTTGATTAGGGATCTCTTGAAACCAAAAAGATATATTTATATAAATAAAGGTGGAGGTGAAGTGAACCCAAAAGTGCCCGAAAAATATGTCTTGGAAGTGTCTGAAATCGTAATTTTTATTCATCTCAAAATTCGTGCGTTATTTCAAAAATTCAACTTCATATTCTTGTTCAGGGGGCAAAATTGAGTGGGGAATAGGTCTAACCCCGATTTTTGAGCAAAGAATTGCAGTATCAATTTTCAAAGTGAACAATTTCCAGTGCTATATTTTGGTGCCAAAAATCGGAGTTAGACCTATTCCCCACTTTTATAGCTCAACGTGATGCGCCAGTGCTTTATTTTGGTGCCAGTTTCAACTTCAGTCCAAAACTTTTGGGTCTTGGGCCTAATCCTTCCCATGCGTGAAAATACCTATACTTAGCCTTATTTCACCCTTATGATATTCAAAACATTCCCCAATACTCATTCAAACACTTAGCAAAATATTTTACTTCTAAATTCAAGTCTCAAAACTCATCTGGATTCTAAGGTTATGATTCAAGCTTCAAGTCTCCATCTCCAATTTTCATCAAGCTATTCTCCAAAGCTAAGGTATGTGGATTTCTTTCATGGGTTCCTTTCACCCATGATACCCAAGTTCTATTTTACTCAAAAATCGCATGATTTAAAGTTAAATTATTCATGGGATTATCTATTATGAATTTCGCTGCACATTATGTTGGGGTTTATGAAATTGTGACTGTTTTAGCATGTTTTGAGCTATGAAACCAAGATCTATTGAGAGATTTGATGAAGGGTTTTGATGTATATTTCTTGAAGGTGTTACCAAGTATATATTGATGGTTCTACATTGCATTTTCTAGTATGATTTCACTCTTGAATTACATGATTATACACTAGCACTACACCCACGCCAAGTGTTTGATAAAATGTTCGGATTATGATTTCTTGAGGAATTGAAGGTACAATGCATGTCTTATAAGTTGAATGACTATATGATGGTGAAAAGAATGTATGTATATGATGATGATGAAAGGAATGTATGTACATCATAGTATCTCTTAAAGTGTTGGGGATGACCAAGCCTCACTCGGGAGGTTGTAGGACCGAGTAACCTTGTTGAGGGATTTGTACCTCGATCGCCTTGCTGGGGAGGTGGCAGGACCGTGCAACCTTGTCAAGGGGTTTGTACCTAGATAACCTTGTTGGGGGGTTTGTATCTCATCAACCTTGTTGGGCGATTTGTATCTCATCAACCTCATGAAGGGATTTGTACCTCATGTGCCTCTCCAAGGAGGTGGTAGGCCTTGGATTGCACTAATAGTGGTCACTCCTTACACTTGTATTATTTTCTATATATATATATAAGCATGATTTTACTTCAAGTATCATTCATACATGTCATATTATATGTTTATTTATTATCTATGTTACGCATTTTGTTATGGTGTTTATCACTTGTTGCATTTCATCCTACATACTTAGTACATTCAAACGTACTAAAAGATATGCTATGCTTACATGATGTCACCATGTAGGAACCGGAGCCTCGCTTGAGCATTTCCCTCCACGTGGCTAGTAGGATTTCTCTCGAGCTTGTTGGTAAGTCCTCCATTCTGGGGACTATGCTTATGACCCCATACTATGTTCCAAGACTATATTTCTTTTATGTATATGTTGACTATGAGGGTGAGCCCAGTTTCTTGTCTTGGCCCCCGCTCTTATCTATGTAGTAGAGGTGTTATTGGACATGTCATGTGTAATGTTATAAGCTTTGACTCTCTCTTCACTTTTATTGTTTATGATACGAACGATGTCCCTTAGCCCCGGTTATCCCTATTTATTATTTATTGTTGTTATTTTATTGCTTCCGCGACCAAGGATGTGTGATGATTTGCTAAGAGGCTTGCTTGGGTCCCTTTGGGTTCCCCTTGCACAGTGTCATGTCTAGGGCCTAGGCTTGGGTCATGACAAACTTGGTATTAAAGCACTAGGTTGTTAGGTCCTCAGTGTCCAAGACACCGCATCGATTAGAGTCTTATTCATGATCGTAAAACGCACTATGACTATGATGGGAGGCTATGAGGCGTTTTAGGAAATGTTTCACTTCTTATTGATCTAAGTCGTGCAATGGAGTCAAGTCCCCTAGGGCTTATTGTTAATCCCTAACCGTTACATTTGAGGATATGTCTCAAACTACTTAGGACGGCGATATATCAAATGTGAAAGTTTGCAATGCTCTATGGGTATTGGCCAAAGCGGTGACAAATTGACAACTCATCTCAATCAACAAGTGAGTGCTCTCGAGACTTCAAATGGTAAGAAAAGATGGGTGAGGCCAAGAGGGCTTGTTTTAAAGGGAAGTTCCAAAATCTCAAAGATAGAGGTGATGTTATATATCCAACATGTGGTAAGGTGCATAGAGGCCCATGTTATAGGGGCACCAATGTTTGCTTCAGTTGTGGTGAAGAGGGGCATAAGAGGAGGGATTGTCCTCGTAAATGCAATAACAGTAAAAGGGGTGAGGATGGGGTGACTCGTCTTAGATGCACAAAATGTGGGAGGATTCATAATAGTGTATGTTGGAGGAACACGGGTTCATGCTTTTGGTGTGGTGAGTTAGGCCACAAAATTTTGGAATGTCCATATGCACACAATAAAGGTAAGGATGGGCAACCACAACGGCAAGGTGGTAATATTGATCAAGGGGCTCAAGGAGAGGATGAGGTGTCCGACATTGCGACTGGTGTGTTTAAATTTTCTTTGTCTTTGATGTGTATGTCTTGATGGGCCCAGGTGCCATTATATCTTCATTATTCTTTCTTGTTGCTAGTGGGCTTTAGGTGTGCCCCGAGTTTTTATGTGAACCTTTGGTGTCTACCATTTTGTTGAGTATATTATTGCTAGAAAGTTCATAGATATTGTTCCATGTTCATATTGCATTAAGTCTTGCCTTGAGAATTGTTGAGTTGATGTGGTGGATTTTGATGTTATACTTGTGGTGGATTAGTCTAGAGTTAGATTTCAATTCCCTAATAAACTCATCTTTAAATGGGGGCTTGTAAGGTGGTTATGAAGGGGTAAGTTTGTTTTTTGTCGTAAGGTACAATTGATCTCTAAGGGTTGGAATTATAATCTTGTAAGATCTAGGGGCATTGACCTAAGTTATTTTCATTGAGTTGTTTTCAGTGATCAATGAGTTAGTGAATGTCCCTTCCAATATTTTGAATTTGGGGTGGTGTCTTTTGGTTTGACTTATGCACTGGTTATGTCTATAGGTGTCATGAATAGGATCTTTAATCCCTACCTTGTTATGTTGTGGTGGACACTAGTGATGAAGTATTGATGTATTTAGAGCTTGTGAACCATTTAGGGATAGTGTTGCAAATCATTGGAAAGGAGGAGTTGGGTGTTAAGTATGAGAAGTGTAAATTTGGTTAAGGGAGGTTACCTTTCTAGGTCATGTGGTGTCAGAGTATGGTGTTAATATGGATCCTAAAAAGACGGATGTGATTAGAAATTGGCTTAGACCATTGACCCCATCGGACATTAGAAGTTTCTTGGGCTTAGTGGGTTATTATCGAAGGTTTAGTGGATGGGTTTCCTCTATTACTTCTCATATGACTTAATTGATCCCAAGTAATACTAATTTGAGTGGACTAATAAGTGTGAGTGGAATTTCTAAAACCTTGAAGGTGAAGCATGTGTCCGCTCCTATCTGGGCTCTACCGGAAGGGTTGGAGGTTTGTTGTGTATGGTTATGCCTCAAGAATTAGTTGGGTGGTGTTTTGATGCTAAATGGTGTGGTGATTGATTATGCTTCTAGACAACATAAGATGCTTGGAAAGGATTATCCTACCCATGATCTTGAGTTAGCCGTCGTGGTCTTTGCTTTAATTGGCGTCACTATTTGAATGAGTTGCATGTTGATGTGTTCACCGATCATAAGAGTTTCCAATAATGTCTTCACCCAAAAATACCTCAACTTAAGACAAAGAAGGTAGTTAGAACTTCTTAAAGACTATGATATGAGTGTGCATTATCATCTCGATAAGGCTAATATAGTGGCGGATGCGTTGAGTAGGGTGTCTATGGATAGCCTAGCTCATGTAGATGATGGTGACTAGGGAGGTCCATCAGTTGGCTAGAATGGGAGTTAGGCTAGAAGAGGTTAATGATGGTGGTGTTGTTATTGTTGATGGCTTCAAATCTTCATTGGTTGAGGAGGATGAAAGCTAAGCAAGATCTTGACCCCACTTTGTTAGAATTGAAGGCATTGGTAAAAGATGGTAAGGTGGAGGTTTTCTCCCAAGGGAGAGATGATGCCCTTAGATATCAAGGTAGATTGTGTGTGTCTAATGTTGATGACTTGAAGAGGTTGGTTTTAGGTAGGGCTCATGATTCTTCCGATTCTATTCACCCCGGTTCTACATAGATGTATAGAGATTTTGGGGATGTGTATTGGTGGGAAGGTATGAAGAGGGACATTGTCAATTTGTATATGGTTGTCATAGTTGCTGACAAGTCAAAGCCAAACATTAAAGGCCAGGTGGCCTAGTCCAAGACATAAAGATTCCTACTTAGAAGTGGGAGGAGATTAATATGGATTTTGTGGTTAGGTTTCCCAAGACTAGAAAGGGGACTGATTCCATTTGGGTTGTGGTTGTTAGGATGAGAAAAATCGGCTCATTTTCCACCGGTTAAGACTACATATGGGGCGGAAGATTATGCTAGGTTGTACATCCATGAGTTGGTAAGGTTTCATGGAGTTCCTTTGTCCATCATGTCGGATCGTGGTGCACAATTCACTTCACATATTTGGAGGTCCATCTAAGGAGGTCTTGGAGCCAAGGTAAAACTTAGTATGGCCTTTTACCCTTAAACAGATGGCCAAGCTGAAAGAAGTACCTAAACTCTTAAAGATATGCTTAGGTCTTATGTATTGGAGTTGAGGAGTAGTTGGGATGACACCTTCCATTGATTGAGTTTGTATATAACAATAGCTATCATTCTAATATTGGTATGGCTCCTTTTGAGGCCCTCTATGGTAGCGTTGTAGATCATCGGTTGGATGGTTGCGGTAGAAGAGGTGGCTTTGATAAGTTCGGATCTAGTTATGGAGGCTCTTGGGAAGGTAAGGATGATTAGAGGAAGGTTGGGAACAGCTCAAAGTCGTCAAAAATTCTATGCCGATGCGAGGAGGAGAGACCTTGAATTTAAGGTTGGTGATTGGATCTATTTGAAGGTTTCACCCATGAAGGGTGTGGTTCATTTTGGTAAGAAAGGTAAGTTAAGCCCAATATATGGGGGTCCTTATAAAGTGTTGAGAAGGATTGGTAAGGTTGCATAGGAATTGGAGTTGCCTATGAATAGGGATATGGTTCATCCGGCTCTTCATGCATCTAGGTTGAGAAGATATGTTGGTGACTCAAGTACTATAGAACTTTTGAGGTTGTGGTGTTGTGGAGGATAAGTTGGTTGAGGAGAATATCCCGTTGGGGATATTGAATGGATAGATGGGAACAGTTAATTAATAAGGATGTGGTGTTCATCAAGACACTTTGGAAGAATCGTTTAGTTGATAGCTTCTCTTGGGGAGCTGGAGTGGGCACGGAGGAGCAATATCTGTATCTCTTTCATTCTATTCAAACTTATGATAATATGTCAAGTCCTTTTTTATAATTTCCAGTCCTATGTTCCAGCCTCTGGTGTCGTTTGCATACATTTATGTTTATATTAACAAGTTCATGATGATTTTTACGCTTATGTTGAAATTTTGACAATGGTGTTTTAAGTATGTTGTTGCACTCTTGTTGGGGATGACTGGCTGACTTCTTCATGATTACTCTTCTCATATACATTTCTTTGACATTCGGGGACGAATACTCCCAAGGGAGAGATATTGAAACGACCCCAAAAGTGTTCGAAAATGTGTCTTGAAAGTGTCCGAAATCGTAATTTCTATATATCTCAAAATCCATACGTTATTTCGAAAATCCAACTTCATATTCTTGTTCAGGGGGCAAAATTGAGTAGGGAGTGGATCTAACCCCGAGTTTAGAGCAAACGAATCATAATTTCAGTTTTCAAAGTGAGTAATTTCCAGTGAGGTATGCGTGTTGCTGGCGCGACGCGCCAGTGCTTTATTTTTTGTGCTAGTTTTCAAGTTCGGTCCAATACTTTTGGGTCTTAGGCCTAAGCCTTCTCATGCATGAAAATACCTATACTTAGCCTTATTTCACCCTCATATCATTCAAACATTCCCCAGAACTCATTTAAACACTTTCCATCTCCAATCTTCATCAAGTTATTCTCCAAATCTAAGATATGTGGGTTTCTTTCATGGGTTCCTTTCACCCATAATACCCAAGCTCTATTTTATTCAAAAATTGCATGATTTAAATTTGAATTATTCATGGGTCTTATCTATTATGAATTTCACCGCACACTATGTTGGGGTTTATGAAATTGTGACTGTTTTAGCATGTTTTGAGCTATGAAACTAAGATCTATTGAGAGATTTGATGAAGGGTTTTGATGTATATTACTTGAGGGTGTTACCAAGTATCTATTGACGGTTTTACATTGTATTTTCTAGCATAATTTCACTCTTGAATTGCATGATTTTACACTAACATTACATACCCGTCAAATGTTTGATAAAATGTCTGGATTATGATTTCTTAAGGAATTGAAGGTCCAATGTATGTCTATGAGTTGAATGACTATATGATGATGAAAGAAATGTGTGTATATGACGATGATGAAAGGAATGTATATATATGATATTATCTCTATAGTATTGGGGATGACCAAGGCTCACTTGGGAGGTTGTAGGCCGGGGTAACCTTGTTGAGGGGTTTGTACCTCGATTGCTTTGCTAGCGAGGTGGCAGGCCCGTGCAATCTTGTCAAGGGGTTTGTATCTTGATAACCTTGTTGGGGGATTTGTACCTTGATAACCTTGATGGGGGATTTGTACCTCATCAACCTTGTTGGGGGGTTTATACCTCATCAACCTCATGAGGGGGTTTGTACCTCATGCGCCTCTTTAAGGAGGTCGCAGGCCTTGGATTGCACTAATAGTGGTCACTCCTTAT
>JAABOM020059051.1:0-13237 GCA_011800125.2 Solanum clarkiae
TTTATGTGTTATTTATCTATTCCTACTTTTTTTATGCCAATGTTTGTGACTGGACATAACTCTCTTTAATTATTCCTAAGAGGGGACCCTTCTCCCTTTTCTTTTCCCACTAGCCATATGTGGCCCAAAAGGTTCGAAGACCTTCACTTGTGTGATCCCTTAAAAATGAGAAAAAAGGACAAGCAAGAAAAGAAAGGCACAGAGTTCTGGGATAATAACAGGCCCTTGCTCAAGAGGTATGAGTTAGCATCAAAGTATGTGTATGATCTCAAGTCAAGTGATGATGGTCTCTACAGGCGGTTGTTTCATCAGTGCGATTGTCATCACCCGCATCAGTCCTAAGTCCCTATTTCTGACACCTGTGGTTTATAATTCCACTGGTGCCATAATGAAGTCGGTACTAGAGTAGCCTCCTTGTACCCATTCCACCTTTGTGGCCAGATCCAAAACATATGGATAACGACCAACCTGTTCCTTGGCAACTACCACCTATCGACCCCGATCTCTTTTCATTTGTTTTGGATATTACCAAACCCGGCCTAGCCTTCGTAAATCACACTAAAGTGTACACCCTACTATGGAAAAGCCTCCTTAATGGTGGGTTAGGTTAGTCAATCCGGCCTGAGATGCATTCGTTGACAAAACTGCCATAGGAATTCCTACTTTTCAATAAAATGGAGGTGAACTGATCAATCAGAAAGAGGCCTTACTCACTACAAATGAATACACCACAAGATTGAACTGCACTCATGCCTCTCCTGCATCAAGTTGACCGCCCCCCTACATAGTGAATCTATCAATCATGTACCTAGGTAGGACCCTCCATTCTTATTGGTATATCATGAAAAAAGAAGGCCATTTGCACCAGACGCACTGCGCTTTCCCTTGCCCAGATATTCGCCTTTCTAAGTCAAGTAATGGTGAAAGGTATTCTATCTTTCTCTTTTTGTTGTTCGGCTCGATAGAATTGTTTAGAATCCTCTCCTATCTTCCTCTTTCCATAGATATGAAGACTATAAAACGTCGATCAGAGAGCAGGGTTGTTCTAAGATATAGAAGTAGTTAAGGGCTTGACTAAGTAGTAGATATGGGATTGAGGGGCAGAGGAGTAGGGTTGTACTCTAGAGGTAATGTTATACTCCATTCTTCCTTCTGGTTTCCTTTCTATTCTCACTCTTATCCAACTGATGAATGCAATTGGAGAGAGATATGAACAAGAAGCTCCGAGAAAACTAGTGTTTTCTGAATTATATGAAGCCAGTAAGAAAACAGTGAATCCATGGGTATTTGAACCCGAATATCCAAGAAAAAGCATAATATTTGATGGAAGGGCAGGGAATCCTTTTAAACAACCCGTTATAATAGGAAAGCCTTATATCTTGAAATTAATTCATCAAGCTGATGATAAAATCCATGGGCGTTCCAGTGGACATTATGTGCTTGTTACACAACAACCCCTTAGAGGAAGAGCCAAACAGGGGGGACAGCGGGTAGGAGAAATGGAGATTTGGGCTCTAGAAGGGTTTGGGGTTTCTCATATTTTACAAGAGATGCTTATGAGTTGAAGGATTAATAGAGGGATTTATTGAATAAGGGTTTTATAAGTCCTAGCAAGTCACCTTAGGGTGCACCGGTGTTGTTTGTAAAGAAACAAAATGGTTCTCTTAGAATGTGCATCGACTACCGGCAACTCAATAGAGTCACCATAAAGAACAAGTATTCTCTACCAATGATAGATGACCTATTTGATCAACTACAAGGGGCTAGTCACTTTTCCAAGATTGATCTTTGGTCCGAATATCACCAAGTGAGAGTGAGGGAGTGTGATATTTTCAAGACGAGCTTTCGGACTAGATATGTGCATTTTAAATTTGTGGTAATGTATTTTGTTTTGACTAATGCACCAAAAATATTTATGGGTCTCATGAATAGGGTCTTTACCTTTATATGTTTGTGGTAGTCTTTATTCATGATATATTGATCAGTGAAGAAGAACATGTGAATCATTTTAGGGTGGTGTTGCAAATTTTAAGGGATAGGAGGTTTTTTTCTAAATACGATAAAGGTGAATTTTAATTGAAAGAGGTTGCATACCTAGGGCATGTGACTCCGACGGATATTAGGAGTTTCTTGGATTTAGCAGAGTACTACCAGAGATTTGTAAATGGTTTCTTTTCACTTGTTTCCCCTTTGACAAAGTTGATCCAAAAGAAGGTAAAATTTGTTTGGACCGATGAATGTGAAGAGAGTTTTCAACCTTGAAAGACAAGCATATTTCTGCTCCTATCATGGCTTTACCAGAAGGATTAGAAGGGTTTGTGGTTTATTGTAATGCTTCAAGGATTGGTTTGGGGTGTGTATTGATGCAAAATGGCGAAGTTATATCATACGCTTCTCGGCAACTAAAGATGCATGAGCGTAACTATCCCACCCATGATCTTGAGTTAGTGGTTGTGGTGTTTGCTTTGAAAATATGGCAGGATTATTGGTATGGGGCTCATGTAGATATGTTTACCGACCACAAGTGTCTCTAATATGTGTTTGCACAAAAAGACCTTAACTTGAGGCAAAGAAGGTAGTTAGAGCTCCTTGAGAATTATGACGTGAGTGTGCACTATCACCCCGGCAAGGCTGATGTTGTGGTTGATGCTCTAAGTAGAGTTTCCATTGGTATTCTAGCTCATATTGATGATGGTAACAAGGAGGTGTCTAGAAAAGTACACCGGTCGGCTAGGTCAGGAGTGAGGTTGGATGAAGTTGAGAATGGTGGTGTAGTGGTTTCGGATGGCTCCAAATCTTCTTTAACTAAAGAGGTCACGTCAAAACAAGAACTTGATCCTGTCTTTTTAGAATTGAAAGCTTTGGTGAAGGATAGTAAAGTAAAGCTTTTCTACCAAGGGGGAGATGGTATCTTAAGTAATAAGGTAGGTTGTATGTGCCTAATGTTGACGACTTGAGGGAGATGATTTTGAAAGAACCCCATAATTCATCCTATTCCATTCACTCTGGTTCCACAAAAATGTATGGAGACTTGAGGGAGATTTATTGTTAGGGTGGTATGAAGAGGAATATTGCTAAGTTTGTAGCCGATTGGCACAATTGCCAACAAGTGAAAGCCGAACATCAAAGGCCGGGTGGCCTAGCCCAAGACATAGAAATTCCTACTTGAAAGTGGGAAGAGATTAACATGGATTTCGTGATTGGGTATCCAAAAACTAGGAAGCACTTTGATTCTATTTGGGTTGTTGTTGATAGGATGACAAATGTGACTCACTTTCTACCGGTTAAAATAACTTATGGTGTCGAGGATTATGCCAAGCTATATATTCATGAGTTGGTTACGTTGCATAGGGTACAATTTTCTATTATTTCGGATCATGGTGCTCAATTTATTTGTCATTTTTGGAGATCCTTCCAAAAGGGTCTTGGTAGCAAGGTCAAGCTTAGCACGGCTTCTCATCCTGAAACTGATAGCCAAGACAAAAGAACAATCCAAACTCTTGAGTATATGCTTAGGGCTTGTATTTTGGAGTTTAAAGGTGCTTGGGATGAACATCTTTCATTCATTGAGTTTGCTTATAACAATAGCTACCACTCTATTATTAGAATGGATCCCTTTGAAGCTTTATATGGTAAGCATTGTAGATCCTCGGCTGGGTGGTTTAATTTGGGGGAGATGGCCTTGTTGTGCTTGGATTTAGTAATAGAGGCTTTGGAGAAGGTGAGGTTGATAAGGGAAAGGTTGAAAATGGCTCAAAGTAAGCAAAAATCTTATTCCGATGTGAGAAGAAGAGACCTTGAGTTTAATGTTAATGACTGGGTTTACTTGAAGGTCTCACCCATGAAGGGTGTGGTCCGGTTTGGCAAGAAAGGGAAATTGAGCCAAAGATTTGTGGGACCTTATAGAATTTTGAGAAGAATTGGTAAGGTTGCATATGAATTAGAGTTGCCTACAGATATGAACATGGTTCATTCGACCTTCTATGTATTTATGTTGAAGAAGTTTGTGGGTGACCCAAGTGTTATTGTGCTCTTAGAGGTTGTCGGTGTTGTGGAGATAACTGGACCTATGAGGAGGTCCTAGTGGAGATATTGGATAGGCAAGAGAGGAGGTTGAGGAACAAAAATATGGCATTTCGTCAAGGTCTTTTGAAGGAATCAACAAGTTAAAAGTGCTACATAGGAAGCCAAAGCGGACATGAAACAGCGGTATCCATACCTCTTCCACTCTACTCAAGCTGAAGTTAATACATTAAGTTCTATCCATGATTTCAAGTCTTAAGTTTCAACCCTCATGTCATTTTTGCACACATACATGTTCATGTTGACAAGTTTTGATGATTTTGATGCATATACATGAAACTTTTAGAGTATGATGTTTAAGTGCATTTGTTGTATTCATTTCGGGTTGAAAGCTTCATAATTACTACTCTTATTCATGTTTCTTTGACATTCGATGACAAATGTTCCCAAGGGGGAGATACTAAAACCCCCCTCATATGCCTTAGAATGCCCCATAATGGTACTTTTCAAATATCTCAAAAATTACGCCTGATTTCAAAAATTCGACTTCATGTTCTTGTTCAGAGGGCAAAATTGAGTGGGAAAATGGTAGATCCTGGATTTTAGAAGACCCATAGCAAAAAATAATTTTCACAACGACACGAATTCCAGTCGCTGCCTGCGCTGCGCCACTTTATATTTTAGGCCTATGCATTTGGTTCACGTCGAGCTTAGGCCGCGGACCAGTGTATTAATGTCCTATATTTCTAGCTTAGTCCAAGGGTATTGGGATAATAACCCAATGACTATTTAAACGTGAATACCTCTATACTTAGCCATTTTTCACCTTAAACTCTCAAGCAACACTCACAAAATCCTTCCAATACACTATTAAACCCTTCACTCAATTTCAAATATCTCAAGAACAACCTTTGGATTCCAAAAACCTAAGTCAAGTCTCAAGTCAATCTCAGAAAAATCCAAGTTTAAGGTATATGGGTCTTAATCCATGGATCCTTTCACCCACAGAACCCAACACTCGTCTTTTCAATGAATTTCATGATTTCAAGGTTTGACTCTTCATGGCTACTTCGTATTATGGATTATAAATATTAATCATGTTGGATTTTTATCAAGTATTGATTGATTATGCATGAACATCTATTTTAAGCTTACTCCATGAGTTGATTTATATCTATCGAAGCTATGTATCATGTGAACTATGAAAACTATGAACTATTGTGAATTTTGAAATGGAGTTCATGATAAGCAAAATGAGGGTTTTACTACAATATTAGTGAGTTGATCTGAATAACTATGAAATAAACTGATTTTACTCCTTCTTATTTTATACTCTTGAACTGCATGATTTTTAACATGTGTCCACATAGCCACCATGTGTTTGATTAAATAAGATGACAAGGATTTTCAAGTTAAAGATGAATTATTGCATGATTTACAAGTCAAACAATTTCATGATAATTATAGGCTCCCAAGCATGTGTTTAATTCATGAAAGACATCTATGATTTTTACAAGTGACAAGTTGAGCTTTATTTCAAGATTCTACCCTCTTGTGAGCCATTCATGTCAAGTTGAGGGGTCAAGCATGATTACTATTTTACCCTCATGTTGAAATTAAGCTCACTGGCAGGGGTCAAGCATCTTACAATTTTCCGCCCTCATATGAATTGCAATATGTACTAGAAGGGGTCAAGTTCATGTTTTGTTTTCTACCCTCTAGTATATGGTATATGCCCATGTAGGGGTCAAGTATGTGAATGAGATACTTATGCCATGTTTTCTTGTCTTTTACAAGTTAGTCATGTTATGATTATATTTATGATTATTTCAAGTATTCTTAGAAATTAGACTTAGCACTGATTGAGGCTCAAGGTGGGGGCTCAACTCAAGGGGTCCTTATATAAAGTATTTAGTCTCTAAACTATGTGCCACCATAGGATTATATTTTCCCTTATAAGGTTTTACTAGTGATCCATGTAGTTCATGTTTTCCCCTCAAGTAGGCCCAAGTATGGTTTACCTTGGCAAGTAGACCATACCTTGAAGGTGGGGGTTCATGCCTCGTATTACAAGTAGTAGCTTGCTTGGTCTTATATATCAGTTAGGGTCTCTTCCCACATATGTACATTATTATGTACAAGTTGAATGTTTTACATGCATGTTTTATCACAAGCATTGATCATACATGTCATATTGAGATTATATCTATTGTCTATATTTATGCATTTTGAATATATGGCACCCTACCTACTTAGTACATTCCAAGTACTAACACATACTCTATGCCTACATGATAATACCATGTGGACTGGAGCTCCTATCGACCATCCTCCTCCATGTGGCTAGTTCACTTCTTGAAGAAAACTTTTGGTGGGTCCTTAACTTTGAGGAAAATATCTACTTTATTCATGCTATGTTGAGATTGTCCTTTATGTCAGATACTTATTATCATGAGGGTGAGCTCGAGAAGTGTCTTGGTCCTGACTCCTTTTTCTAGTAGAGGTGTTGTTGGATACTACGATTGTATATGCTTATGAGTTCGACTCTTCTTATGTTTTATCCTTATGAAAGAATTCCCTTAGTCCCTCCTCCCTTTTTATAATTGACTCTTTTTACGATTTTATTTTGATTCCGCGACCAAGGATGTGTATATGATATGCTAAGAGGCTTGTTTGGGTGATCTTCGGACTTCCCATTCGCTGTGTCATGTCTAGGCCCTAGACTTGAGTCGTGACAACAAGTACATAACTGATAACCAAAGTATATATAATAATAGAAAACACAGGACAACACAGAATCATGTTTAATCAGGAAATACTACCAAAATTACTCAGTAATGATATAGATAACTACAGCCACATCATGTATATACATACCAACAAGATATAGATACTAGATTCAGTGCATAGGATTGGATGTAATCGTGGGTCAACCTCAATAGCTAGCACATTCTTGTAGCGTCAGATCATACACATATGCAAGCAAGAGTCAAGCTCAGTGTACATACCTGCCACATATTCAAAGCTCCAACCATCCCCTTTCAAGCCCTTTTATAGTCACATAATATAAGAACTCAGGTAATATAGCAGCTATAACCAACACATCTCTCAATACAACTACTATCCCATAACATTATATATATATACAAATATCACATTGTAATGCCCCCTCCCCCCCAATTCCTTCTACCTAATCTAAAGTAGATGCACACAGGTTTCAAAGAAAAGACTAAGAAAAACTGTAGAAGAAGGACTCACGAGGGCCATCTAAAAAACTGTAGAAGAAGGACTCACGAGGGCTATTTACGACCCGTAGATAGGTCTGCAACTCATAAAATATGTCTTGTAAAATCCCAAATGACTTGGTGAAATTTTTCTAAGTCTGAGGTCTATATATGAGATAATATACAGCCCATGAAATATTTCGCGGTCCGTAGAGTGGTTTCGTGAATTGATGGTCCAAATATTAACTTTTCAGTATCTTGAATACGAGTTAGCAGACAACTCGTAGAATGTTTATGGCTCATAAAGAGGGGTTTCTTGACAAATTCTAATAACTCAATTTTTAGTACCCTTTGTTTATGAGAGGTCGTCTACGACTCGTAGAATGGTGTACGGCCCATAGAAGGGGTCTCGTAGACTTAGACAATTGTTTTAAGAGGGGTATTGTTGTACATTTTGATTCCTATTTAATTGAATCCTTAGGCATTTTTGGCTTGAATAAAGTCTTAAAACAGAACCCTAGGTGTATTCTCACCATTGTTCACGCTTGAGCATTTCTTGAGAACACTAAGAGGATGGAGAAGGGTGAGAGTTCTTTATTCTAACATGAAGATCAACTAGAGCTGGACTATTTCTTCTATCCCCAAGAATGTAAGGCTTACTAAAGTATAAAACCACATTCGTTCATATCCCTCTTTCATCTACCTGAGTCAAAATTGAGGAAAGAGTTGAGATTTGTGAAATTGTACTATACTAATATTGAAATTCTTGTATTTATCATAAATTCTCCTGATAATATATAAGGTACTTGTTATATTGCATAACTACTGATATGAAATTGAATTGAAGTTTTATACTTGATAGCATGAAATCAAAATTGCACAATTCCATGAAATTTTATGCATGGACTGAGTTGAGATTTGAGTTTGATGTTGATTGTATGAGATAAGAAACTTGACCTCTATTGATCATGCAATGCATACTGAACCTAGTCACATATACTATCATGAATCTTGCTTGCATTGCATGATGAGTCTAATTGAGTGAGTCTGAATGATCGTTGAGTCTGAGTCGAGTTTGATTGTCTTCATTGTTGATTAAATTAATAAGTAACTGAGATAAGTTGAGATAAGATAACTCAAATGAGGTTGAGATTTGATTGATTGTGTGAGTAATGAGGATTGAGTTGATTAATGAGTTGAGCATATTTTAATCTTGGGAGGAGTATCGAGCACCGAGCTATTAGCGAGTAAATAACCACTCTAACCCATGAAACTATGTTGCCAGTGTAGGATAGTTGTACAGCATGTTCTGGCGACTCTTTTCCCAAAAGTGGACATCTACTATGGATCCATGAGAGAGTTAATTGTCCTTTATCGTGGCAAGTTTAGGAAACGATGTCACCTTCGTTGTGCATCACCAAAACAAAGGTGATGGGATTAGATACTGGTTAAGAAAAACTCCTAAGCAAACTTGATTGAGCATGATATTTTAAACTGATCCTATACCTACTAAGTTTATTTTAAAAAGCACGATTTATTTTAAGCTGGCATATATTGAGTTGAGCATGAGTAGTTGAGTCGAGATGAGTGAGTTGAACCTTATTATCTTGAGTTGTTTTACATACCAGTATATTCTATGTACTAACATCTAGTTGGACTTCCATCATTTTATGATGTATATACAGGTGATAGAGGACTTTATCTTGCGCATCGTTGAGGTCTGGATCAGTGCATTCCCCAACGTTGGTGAGCCCTCCTTGTTTTTTGGGGGAGACCTTTTATCTTTTGTTTTGATCTAGTACTTTTCTTTCTTTGATTTGGGGTGTCCATGGTCTGTCATGGCACCATTTAGATTGTTGAGTAGAGGCTTCATAAATACTGAGTAGAGGATTTGTTGAGTATTTTGTACCCAAACTTGTTTCATCGGAAACTATGATACAGCAGAGTTATATTTTTACTCATATGATGTCTTTCTATCTAAATTCTTTCTTCCGCTGTCGAGTCGAAGTGGCGATAAGGTTAGGTAATTCTCTTAGGGAATCAGCAATGGTTCTTAAGTGACGACCATGCCAAAGGTACCCTCCTAGGGTGTCATAAATTTGGTGTCAAAGCACAGAGTTCAAGAGTCCTAGGGATTCTATGAAGACATATCTAATAGAGTCTTGTTTATGGGTATGTTGTACACCACACTTCATAAGTAGGAGGCTATAGAACATTAGGAATTTTTACACTTTCTTGTGTTCTGAGTTCATACAATAGAGTTGAAACTCTACAAAGCTCTCTTCTAAATCGTTCCTTATGCGCTTGCAAATCATGCCTCCAAAATCTACCATGACCCAAAGGAATACTTCAGCTAGAAATGCTGAAAACCCTACTCTAGAGGTTCCCCCTCAGATGGAAATGAGGGGTCGAGGTCGACCGGCCAGAACCATTGGTGTTCCTAAGACACCTATTGCTCCACCTACTTCTACCATAGAGGCTAACTTCAGAGGATTTATCACCATGCTCACACAATTAGTAGCTTCCAGAGAGGGAACCAGGGCTTATAGACCCCTAGTTCTTGCTCTCCAAAGCCAACGGCTACCACTAGGCGGAGTGACTTTCTAAGGGTGAACCCACTGGTCTTCACTAGGTCAAAGGTTGAGGAGGACCCTCGAAACTTCATTGATGCGATATGAAAGGTGCTAAAAACTACGTATGGGACCGAGATTGAATGAGTGAAGCTTGCTGCTTATCAGCTCAAGGATGTGGATAATGTTTGGTACAATCAGTGGAAAGAGAGTCGAGGTGAGGATACTAACCCCGCTACTTGGGTTGAGTTTAAAAGTGCATTCCTCAATCACTTCTTTACTTAGGAGTTGAGAGAGGCAAAAATTGAGGAGTTCATGAATCTGAAACTAAAGGGGCTAACTATTAAAGAGTACAACCTGAAATTCATCTAGTTCTCCAGGTATGCCCCAAAGATGGTCAGGATATGAGAGCGAGGATGATGAAATTCATATCTGGGTTGGGCAGACATGTGAAGAAGGAGTGCAAGGTGGCATTGTTGATCCCAGGTATAGATATATCCAGAATGATGGTTTATGCCCAGCAAACTGATGAGGATAAGAAGAAGGACAGATAGGAGCATCTGAGTAAGAGGACCAACTTAGTCCTGAGCCCAATCAGACCAAGCAGAGTAAGGGAGATAAGTCCGACTTCTTGAAGAAGTCCTCTAGCTGCACAATCTTCATCTAGTGCACCAACCCCAAGCTATAAGTATTATCACAAGTCCTAAGGTCCACCAAACTTTAGGGCATGAGGTGTACAATCTTAAGCCAGTGTGTCTCTTGGCTCTAAAGGGAAGCCATCCTAGGGGAAATGTGGTAGGATGTATCTAGGAGAATTTAGAGATGGAGGGAATGGTTGCTATAAGTTTGGCCAACTAGGCCATTTCCAGAGAGAGCGTCGGATGTGGGGCAACAAGGGCCAATCCTCTATGATAGCCCCACCAGCGAAGGCTAACTAGAGAGGTGTTGCACTAGGGCCAGCCGTGGGACAAACCATCTATATGCAATGGGGAACCGATAGGACCAAGAGGTTGCGCCAGATGTTGTGACGGGTATGCATTAAGTTTTTACCTTTCCTTGTTATGCTTTACTTGGTCTAGGTGCAACTAGTTCTTTTGCGATGCCATATGTGGTTGGTAAATTTAAGATTCTTCCTGAGTGCTTGCTTGAGCTATTTTCTATTTCTACTCCTGTTGGTGAGTCCATTTGAGCTGAGAGAATTTATAGAAATTATGTGGTGTCCATCTATCATAGGAATATTCTTGCTAATTTGATTGAGCTAGAGATGGTCGATTTTGATGTAATCCTTGGTATGGACTAGCTTCACGCCTCCTATGCCTCTGTTGATTGCAGAACCCGAACTGTCAAATTTCAGTTTTGAATGAGACTTTTATTGAGTGAAAGGGAGATTCTGTTGCGCCAAAGGGTAAGTTTATTTCTTACCTCAAGGCCCGAAGATTGATCTCTAAGGGATGTATCTACCATCTTGTGTAAGTCAAGTCTGATGATATTGAGCCCCCTACTCTTGAGTCTGTACAAATTGTGAGTGAGTTTCTTGATGTATTTCCTGAGGATCTTCCCGGAGTCCCTCCTGATAGGGAGATCGACTTCGAAATTGATCTACTTCCTGACACCCATCCTATTTCCATTCCACCATATAGAATGGCGCATGCGGAGTTGAATGAGTTAAAGGAATAGTTGAGGGATTTGAAAAAAAAGGGATTCATAAAGCCGAGTGTCTCTCCATGAAGCGCTCCAATCTTGTTCATATGAAAAAAGGATGGCTCCCTTAGGATATGTATTGACTATCGTCAATTGCATATGGTGACAATCAAGAATAAGTGCCCCCTTTTGAGGACCAACAACTTGTTTGACTAACTTCAGGGTGCTACTATTTTCTTTACGATAGACCTCAGATCAGGCTATTACCAGTTGAAGGTGAGAGAATTTGAGATCGTGAAGATAGCTTTTTGAACATGATATGGCCACTTTGAGTTTTTGGTGATGTCGTTTGGATTTAAAAATGCACTTACAGTCTTTATAGACCTAATGAATAGAGTAATCAAACAGTAACTAGACATCTTCATAATTGTGTTTATCGATGATATTCTAGTGTATTCTAGAGATGGGAAGAAGTATGTCAATCACCTCAGAATTGCTTTGCAGACGCTCAGACAAAATGAGTTATGTGCAAAGTTTTCTAAGTATGAGTTTTGGCTCGAATCTGTGGCTTTCTTGGGTCATGTGGTTTCTGGAGATAGAATAAGAGTGGATACTCAAAAGATTGAGGCAATCAAGAACTGGCCAAGACTAATCTCACCAACCGAGATAAGGAGTTTTTTGGGATTGGCTGGCTATTATCGGAGGTTTGTTGATGGATTTTCTTCCCCATTCGCAGCGTTGACTAAACTGACTCAGAAGAAGGTCAAGTTTTGATGGTCTGACGAGTGTGAGATAAGTTTCCAAGAGCTAAAGATGAGATTAACTACTGTACCAGTGTTGACCTTGCCTGATGGAATGGATCAATTTATTATCTACTACGATGCCTCGAGAGTAGGATTAGGATATGTGTTGATGTAGAGGGGGAAGGTTGTTGCTTATGTTTCTAGACAGCTTAAGGTGCATGAGAGGAACTACTCTACTCATGACTTAGAGTTGGTGGTGGTAGTGTTTTCTCTCAAACTATGATGCTACTATTTAATGGAGCATATGTTGATATATTCATAGACCACACAAGCCTCCAATACGTCTTCACCCAGAAAGACCTTAATTTGAGGTAGAGGAGATGGATTGAATTGCTCAAAGACTACGACATAAGCATCCTCTACCATCCAAGTAAAGCTAATGTGGTTGTTGATGCTATCAGCAGGTTGTCCCTGGGAAGCACCGCCCATATGGAGGAGGAGAAGAGAGGGTTAGCCAAAAAGGTTCACAGATTGGGGTTCAATTAGACAAATTGGGCGAAAGAGGAGTTCTTGTGCATAATAGGTCTGCATCATCTCTACTAGTGGAGGTGAAGGAGAAACAAGATCAAGATCTCACTTTATTATGGTTGAAGGAGGATGTGCATAAGCAAAAAGTGATGGCTTTCGCCAAATGGGAAGATGGGGTATTGAGGTATCAAGGCAGATATGTGTTCCTGATGATGATGATGTCCGAGGAAGGATTATAGTAGAGGCTTAATGTTCCATATATTCCATCCATCCAGCGTCTAACAAGATGTACCATGAACTGAGGGAAGTCTACTGGTGGAGTGGAATGAAGAAAGACATTGTTGAGTTCGTTTCCAAGTGCCCAAATTACCAACAGGCTAAAGTTGAGCACCAAAGGCCATGTGGAGTAGCTCAGAATTTTCAGATCCCCTGACTGATTCTACCATAGAGGCCAACGATAGACAATAACTCCCCCCCGAACACAGCTTACAACTTTCATCGTACTGTG
>JAABOM020059052.1:0-13237 GCA_011800125.2 Solanum clarkiae
AAATTAAAAATAACTTATATAATCAATTTATGTTGAAGATGAATTAAAATAAATTAATTCTAATTTAATTTAATTTAGAAACAAAAATTTAGAGTAATAATTAACATTTTATAATGTAT
Organism: Solanum clarkiae; assembly: GCA_011800125.2. NCBI lineage: Eukaryota > Viridiplantae > Streptophyta > Magnoliopsida > Solanales > Solanaceae > Solanum > Solanum clarkiae. The sequence continues at coordinate 120 of JAABOM020059052.1, forward strand.
AACAGTTTAAGCGTATTTCAGACATTTTGATTAAAAAGGTGCTTAACAACACTTTGGTACCAAACACATTAACAACTTTTTTTCAGCTTAAGTACTTTTATCCAAACACATCACTACTTGTTTTTACAATAAGTTTCAGCACTTTAAAAAGTACTTTTGAAGAACTTTTTGAAAACGATTTTTTTCAGCTAATCTACACGGTCTATTAGAGAGTTTAGGAATGAAGTGACAATAAGAGGAATTAGGTTTGAAAGGTGTCACAACCCAAGACTAGGGCCTAGACGTGACACGGCGAATGTGAACCCGAAGGGTCCCCAAACAAGCCTCTTAGCATATCATTCACACATCCTTGGTCGGCGGAAGCAAGTAACAACATCAAGAAAATACAATTAGAGATAGAGACTAAGAGAAGAGTTTAATAGCATAATTCATAAAGAGTCAAGGCGCAAACGTAATTACATTACTTATCCAACAACACCTCTAATAATATAGATTGGGGTGGGGGGCAAGACAAACTTCCGGGCTCACCCTTTTAGTATCAAAGTGTACATCATAAGGAAATAACATAATCAAGAAAGAGAAAGGTTAATATCCCTGAACTTGAGGACTCACCACAATCGATCTTCAAGATGTTAAAATTAGCCACGAGTAGGATAATCGTGAGGAGCTCCGGTTCCTAAATGGTAACATCACTTAGGCATAGAATATGCATTAATACATTTGAATGTACTAAGTATATAGGATGCAATGTAACAAAAGATAGGTAACATAATCTAAATGCATAATTAGGCAATGGATGAGCATATAACAATATGACATGCATGGATGATGCATGAAGTAAACATGCTTATATATAACATATTACATATATAGTAAGAGACCTTCATTAAGGAATCCAAGGCTTACCACCCCCTTGGAGAGGCAATTGAGGTATAAACTTCTCAATTGGTTGATGGTTGTCACACCTAACCATCCATGGTGATTGAGGTAACAACCCCCCAATTGGTTGATGGTTGTCACACCCTATCATCCATGGTGTTTGAGGTATCAACCCCTCAAATCAGTTGATGGTTGTCCCACCCTACCATCCACGGTGTTTGAGGTATCAACCCCTCAAATTAGTTGATGGTTGTCATACACTACCATCCATGGTTATTGAGGTATAGTACCCCCTGAACAAGGTGTGGTCAACTTGCAACACTATAGATACTTTTCATGAAATAAACACATATATACCTTCCTTTCATCATCATAAAGTCATTCAAGTCACAGGTCATATAATAGATCATTAATAGCTCAATAACACTAAACCGGATATTTTACCCAACACTTGGTGCGTGTGCAATACTAGTGTAAAACCATACAATTAAAGAATAAAATCATGCAAGAAAACTTGAAGTAAATAAACCAACCAACACTTGGTAATACCACCTTGCAAAATACATTGAAACCTCTCATCAATACTCATCATAGATCTTAGATACATGGCTCAAAACATGCATAAACAGTCACACTTTTACAAACCCCAACATAGTTCATGGTCAAATTCATAATAAGATGACCCATAAGTAAATCAATTTAGAAACATGTAATTTAGGTAAAAAGGAAGTTTAGGCACCATAGGTGGAAGGATCCAATGGTTGAAATCCATACACATCAGCTTTGGAGAATTCCTTGATGAAGATTTGATTAAGAACTTAAAGCTTGAGTGAATTCCTTAAGATCCGGACTAAGTTTGGGACCCTTTATTTTGAGTGAAATATTTGTCTAAGTGTTTGAGAAGGTTTTGGAGAACGTTTTGTATAATATGAGGTTGAGTAATGACTAAGTACAGGTGTTTTTATACAAGGGAAGAATTAGGCCCAAGACCCAAAGGCCTTGGACCGAAACAGTTTTGGAGCACAAAAATAACACTGATCTGCACCCTGGCCGCGTCACGCCAGGGGCGCAGATCATCTCTGGAAATTGCCAATTTTGGAAGATAAAATTTTGATACGGTTACTCTAAAATCGGGGTTAGACCCATCTCCCACTCAATTTTGCCCCCTGACAATAAAGTCAGATTTTTGATATCACACACGAATTTTGAGATATATGAAAATTATGATTATGGGCATTTCTAAGGCACATTTTTAGGAACTTTCTGGGGTCGTTTCAAAAGGAATGATAAGGAGTCCCTTGAAGGCCAAAATGACATAACTTAGACATAAATTGTGTCATGACCCAAGCCTAGGGTCTAGTCGTGACCGGCGAATGGGATCCCCGAAGGAACCCCAAACAACTCTCATAGCATATCATTACACATCCTTGGTCGCGGAAGTAATTAAAATGTCTATAAGAGAGAAGCATAAATGAAGGAAATTGGGACTAAGGGTAAACTTCCATACTATAAACATCAAGAAACTAGAAATCTAGGCTCATAGCATAGATAGATAACATGTCCAACAACACCTCTACTACATAGATATGAGTAAGGGCCAAGACAAGCTACCAGGCTTACCCTCATAGTCAATATTTATATGAAAGAAAAGTAGTTTTAGTACATAATATGAGAGAATAATCAATGTCCTCGGAATGGAGGACTCCCCAACAAGCTTGAGTGGAATCGAACTAGCCACGTGGATGGGGATGCTCAAGCGAGGCTCCGGTTCCTACATAGTGACATCATATAGGCATAGAGTATGCGTTAGTACGTTTGAATGTACTAAGTATGTAGGATACAATGCAACAAAAGATAAGTAATATAATCAAAATGCATAAGCATAGGCAATAAATAACATATAACTATATGGCATGCATGGAAGATGCTTGCAGTAAGTCATGCTTATATAGAACATATTACATGTGTAAGAAGAGACCACTATCATATTGGTGGATCGTCACACACTACCACCCTTGGTGATTGAGGTACCAACCCCATCAATTGGTTGGTAGATTGTCGCACCCTACCACCTTTGGTGACCGAGGTACAAACCCCCTGACATGGTTCCAAAGGTATAAACCCCTCGACATGGTGGTGGATTGTCGCACCCTACCACTCATGTTAACCAAGTTACAAACCCCTCGACATGGTTGTCTAGGTACAAACCCCTCAACATGGTTATTTGCTAAAATTTGGCCTCATGGGAAGGATATAAATGTATTTTTTTATTTGAATCCAAGATGCTTAATTCATTTTTTTTATTAAGATTAAGAAAAAAGTGATAAATATTACCAAAACAGTGCTTTACCCCTAGATGTCCAGTCAATTGCTGCGGCTCAACGCACAGATAAAAGCTAAGCTCCCACTCACGACATCTTCACAGAAATATCTATTTCACCGAGACTCTCTCCGAGACAGTGCCTAGATCGTTAGGCTTTCCTAGTACGATGACCAAAATGAACTCCTGCCTCCATCATCTCTTCCAAATTCATGTTCCAATTCAACATAAAATTCAAGATATTTCATCGAATCGTGGAATGAAGAGATTCCACTTGTATCCTCTAAAGGGAAGAAATTTTTTGAGCCCTTGGTTAAAAAAAAAAGAGATGAGGAACCCTGAACTGAAATAAATAATTATTCCGATGGAACCTTCTTTCCTACCATAGATTGGATGTAGATACACAGCCAAGGTACGAACCCCTTGACATGGTTACCCGACGGGAAACCCCCAAGTAGGGCATGGTCACATTCCAACACTATATAGAGAATACCATATAAATACATCCACTTCATCATCATTTCATCATCATATCTTTATCATATAGTCGTTCAACTCATAAGACATGCATTGAACCTTCAATTCCTTAAGAAATCATAACCGGACATTTTATCAAACACTTAGAGGGTGTGTAATGCTAGTGTAAAACCATGAAATTCAAGAGTGAAATCATGCTAGAGAAATCAGTGTAAAACCATCAATAGATACTTGGTAACACCCTCAACCAACATACATCAAAACCCTTCTTCAAACTTACTCTAGATCGTAGATTCATAGTTCAAAATATAGTGAAACAATCACAATTTCATAAGCTCCAAAATAGTGTGCAATGAATTTTATAATAAGTAAGACTCATGAGTAAATCAACTTTAAATCATGTAAATTTGAGTAAAAGGAAGATTAGGCATCATGGGTGAAAGGAACCCATGAAAGAAACCCACATACCTTAGCTTTGGAGATTGACTTAATGAAGATTGGAGATGGAGACTTGAAGCTTGAATGAGAACTTTACAATCTGGATGAGGTCTGAGACTTGAATTTAGGAGTAAAATATTTGGCTAAGTGTTTGGATGAATATTGGGGAGTGTTTAGAATCATATGAGGGTTAAAAATGACTAAGTATAGGTATTTTGACGTATGGGGACACTTAGGCCCAAGACTCAAAGGCCTTGGACCAGACTTGAAAAACTACCAGCAAATTGTACTATGGCGCGCCTGGGGCACGAAAAGCTCTCTGGAAATCACATTTTGAGATTTTTAAATTTTGATATGGTTGCTCTTGAATCGGTATTAGACCCATTTTCACTCAATTTGACCCTCTAAACAAGAATATGAAGTCAGATTTTTGATATCGCGCATAGATTTTGAGATATATGAAAATTATGATTTTGGGTATTTCCAAGGCACATTTTCAGCCACTTTTTGGGGTCATTAAAAATTGCTAAGAAATGACAAAACTTTCCCTTTTGAAATCTGGCTAGACAAGTCTACGAGACCTCATTTATGGGCCGTAGATGGGGGTTTTGTCTAATAGACTCTCAGAGACCCCTTCTCTGATTCTCACTCTACGTCACAGTCTATGACTTGTAATACATTTTACAGGTTGTCTGATGAGTCGTAAATGGAATCCCTAAAATCTCCCAATTTGACCAAGTATGCCTCAAATTCCATAACCTAAATACAGGCTGTACTCCCTTTTACAACTCGTAAGACCTTCGTAAAACTGGCAGTTCCAGAATCCCCAAGCTTATTTTCTTGCATCTCTCCTATCCCTCGTAGGTGGGGCCTCACAGTCTCTCTATTGACTCTTTAAGAAAAATAACCTAAAAACCCATTTATAGGATTTAAAATATAAATCCAAAATAAAATAGGACAACTGGGTTGGCAGGTTCTACGAGGTGCTCTACAAGCCGTATAGTGATTTACGACTCGTAGTTGGGCTTTCGTGACCTGTCACTTCAATTATGGACTTGGCTTCTATGACACCCCTCTACAACCCATAAAAGGTTCTACGAACCGTAGGGGGTTTCACTTGATGGAATTTCATAAAGTCCTCATATTCTGATCCTCAGGGTACAAGACTAGGTCTACAACTCGTAAAGTCCTCTGCAGCTTGTCTGTATGTTCGTAGACCCAACTTTAGAAATACACCCTTCACTTGAATTGCAGATGAAACCTCTTTTACATCTCGTAGAATATTCTATGACCCATAAAGGGTCATGGATCCTCAACTTCAGCAACTTCTACACATTTTGCCAAAAAATAATGCTAACCTCGAAATCCTTCAAAACAAACAAGAAAACACATCAAACCTACAAACATCGCATTGAGAACACACAAAATTTCAAGTTTGAAGCATTGAAAGTTTTGAATTTTGATAGCACATCAATCCCTACACCAGAGAAAGGCTGAAGTCACTTGCCAAGATAAACCTTCTAATGCCTAAGTGGATCCACTAAGAGATAATATAAATCAGATACTCATCTCTAGTTCTTAGACTTGGGTACTAGCCTCCAAACTTCTAGATTTAGGGTACTCATCTCTTAGTGATTTGAATATTTGGCTCTAATCACTTTACTTATGATGGCACATAGTTTTGGGACTTGGATATTCACTTCTAGTCCAACTCGGTGCTAGGTAGTGCTCTTAGAAGAGTATAAAATCAAAAGTATTAAAGTCATTCCATTAAAATCATTCCAGGTCATACGAGATAACAATTTATCCAATTACTAACCCGTTGATATTATAAAGTCATAATACTAGGATAGGTTTTACTCCTTAACTGGATGGGAGATCATCCATCATCAATCATTCATTGACTAGGTGGGAGATCCTCCACCATTATTTAATCACTCCTTAAGGACTTTCATAAATCAATAGTAAGCACAAATCTTCGGGTAAGCCTTATTTTCCTATGGAAACAACATTTAATAACCTTTCATAACTCTTCGAAGAAGTCCTTAACATTCATAATATTCATGAACTTCCATAACTGTAGTAAAACCTTTTGATCATACATGAGATACTTAATCATATAGTCTTAGTTCCAAAACTTGGTGGGTTTTTGCATACGGACTTAAAATCATGAAATTTAAGAGTAATATAATAAATAAGTTAAAACATGATCACTTGGAAATATTCAAACAACTCATTGTAGACATTGTAAGACCCTAGTTAGGACATCATGAAAATCATCTCGTAACCCATAATTTAAACAACCCAAAATGAGATTCAAAGATCCATAATAGTTTGAGATAGGGAATTTCTCAAAATCCATCAACTTATGCAAATAGATAGCAATACATACTCATTTGACCATAATATTTATGATTTAGACCATAATATAACATTTAAGTAAAGATTTAACAAGACCCATTTAAGAAATTATTAACCCAAGCTAATAATGTAAAGCTTCATAAATATTAACTCATTTTATGCATTTTAAATCAATAAATAATAATTTCTAACATGAATCATGCATATAATTCGAAATGATAAGTACCCACAATAAAATAAACTTTAAAATTAAATATTGGGTTGAAAAGCGTTTTTGACTCCATGGGTGAAATGACCCATGGATGAAGAAACCTACATACCTTAGAGCAAAATAGAGAAGAATGCTGAATTTGATGAAAAACTTGGAAGAAATTGAAGCTTGTTCTTCAATGGAGGATTTAGGTCTTCTTCCTTGAAAGATAAATTTGGAATGAGTGAAAGGAAAGGTTATTAGGACATAAAAATAGACTTAGGAAGGTGTATTTAGGTTAAATGAGTTGAAAACCTCTTTTGGGAATGTAAAAATATCATCAAGAGTTAAAAAAATGACATTTCCATGAGTCCCCATGGCAAAATCGGTGGTCTAGGGGTCACATCACTGAACCATTCAGAGGTACGTAAAATGGGACCTTTGAGTCACCCTTTTGTATAGTTTTCAAGCTTTCTTGGGATAACTTAATTATCAAAATTGGCAGGTTGCAGAATTTGACAATTTAGATAGTATTCACTAAAATGGTCATAACTATTTACTCCGAACTCCAAATAAGGCGAAATCAGATGCATTGGAAAGTAATTCAAATCATTTGGTAGGTAGTGGATCATCTAATTCATTATGTTCTAAGATATATGATTATTTTAAGTTGACCCTTATACAAACTCATACCAAAACATAGTCGATTGGAGTCCTTTGGACTTGGCTCAATGTAAGAGATGCGTTATGACCAAAAACCACATGTAACTCACTTTGAATACCTAATAATTGATTCCAACATATTATAAGTCATCAATTTCAGCCTATACACATATAAGAAATGACATGGGTCTAAGCTTAAGATTTAGGGTGTTACAAGTACTACATGATTACGATACTTAAATATGCATGAACTATGAAGAATTACATAGTTTTTATGATTTCCATGTGAATTCATGTATATGATGATTTGGGCTTGTTTAATTGAAGCCATTTACTTGTCATGACCTAAGCTTAGAGTCTAGATGTGACATGGTGAATGGGAATCCAAAAGGACCCCAAACAAGCCTGTTAGCATATCGTTTACATATCCTTGGTCGCGGAAGCAATTAAGCAACAATGAGAGAGTATAAATAGGGATAAAGGGACTAAGGAAAGTCTTTCATAGCATAAATCATAAAAGAGTCAAATATTAAGCATAATTACATCATTAGTTCCAATAACACCTCTAAACATAGACTTGAGTGCGGGCCAAGACACTTTTCGGGCTCACGCTCATAGTATAAAGAGTTCAACATTAAGAAATGACAAAGGCAAGGATAGCACAACTAACGTCCCCAAACTTTGAGGACTCACCACTAGCTTATCTTCAAGATGACCAACTAGCCACGAGGAGGATGATCGTGAGGAGCTTCGGTATAGAGTGTGCGTTAGTATGTTTGAATGTACTAAGTATGCAGGATGCAATACAACAAGAGATAGTCAACATAATTGAAATGTATAATTAGGCAATGGATGAGCATATAGTAATGTGACATGCATGAATGATACTTGAAGTAGACATGCTTTTATAGAACATATTACATGTGTAGTAAGAGACCATCATTATAGAATCCAAGGCTTACCACGCCCTTGGAAAAGCGAATTGAGGTATCAACCCCTCAATTGATTGATGGTAGTCACACCTTGTCATCCATGATGATTGAGGTATCAACCCCTCAATTGGTTGATGGTAGTCACACCCTGCCATCCATGGTGATTGAGGTATCAACCCTTCAATTGGTTGATAGTAGTCATACCTTGCCATCTATGGTGATTGAGGTATCAACCCCTCAATTGGTTGATGGTAGTCACACCCTGCCATCCATGGTGATTGAGGCATATCACCCTCTCAACAAGGTATGGACAACTTGCAACACTATAGATACTTTTCATGAAATCAACACATATATGCATTACTTTAATCATCATAAAGTCACTTGATTCATAGGCCATGCAATAGATCATCAATAGCTCAAGAACCATAAATCGGACATTTATCAAACACTTGACGGGTGTGTAATGCTAGTTCAAAATAATGCAATTCAATAGTGAAATAATATGAGAAAACTTAGTATAAATCAACCCACTAACACTTGGTAACACCCTCATACAAGATACATTAAAATCCCTCATCCAATCTCATCATAGAACATAGATTCATAGCTCAAAATATGCTTAAACAGTCAACATTTCATGAAACCCCAACATAATTTATAGTCAAATCCATAGTAAGAATACCCATGAGCAAATTAATTTGAAAACATGGAATTTACATAAAAAGGAAGGTTGAGCATCATGGCTGAAAGGACCCATTAGTTGAAACTCACATACCTCAACTTTGGAGATTTTCTTGATGAAGATTGGATTGAGAACTTGAAGCTTGAGTGAATTTCTCAAGATCCGAATGAGTTTGGGACACTTGAATTTGGGTGAAATATTTAGCTAAGTGTTGGAGAGGGTTTTGGGGAATGTTTTGAATGATATAAGGTTGAAAAATGACTAAGCATTGGTGTTTTTACGCATGGGAAGGCTTAGGCCCAAGACCTAAAGTCCTTGGACCGAACTAAAAGAAACTGGCATAAAATAACACTAGTTTGCGCCCTAGCCGCGTCGCACTGGGGGCACGGATCGTCTTTGGAATTTGCAAATTTTGAAAAATCAAATATTGATGCGTTTGCTATAAAATTGGGGTTAGACCTATTACCCACTCAATTTTATCCCCTGGTCACGAATATGAAGTCGAATATTCGATACCACACATGAATTTTGAGATAAATAGAAATTACGATTATGGAAATTTACAAGGTACATTTTCGGGCACTTTTTGGGATCCTTTGAATATCTCCCACTTGGTAACATTCGTCCCCAAATGTCAAAGAAACGTATATGAGAGGAGTAATCAAGATGAGTTCAGACTCACACATGAATGCAACAATGCACTTAAACATCATTTCAAAATCTCAATGTAAGTGTCAAAATCACCATGGGCTTATCAACATAAATATGAATGCATGCAAATGACATAAGGGCTAATACATAAGACTTGAAATCATATAGAGGACTTAGAATTAGTACATTAGACTTTGAGTTTATAGAAGGGATAGGGATATCACTTTTACATGTCCGCCTCAGTTTCCCATGTAGCACTCTTAACTTGTTGGTTTCTCCAAAGAACCTTGATGGAAGCAACTTCTTTGTTCCTCAATCTCTTCACTTTTCTATCCAAAATTTCTACCGGAACCTCTTCATAAGTCAAATTGTCTTCAACAATACCCACAACATCAAGAGGCACAATAGCATTTTGATCACCCCCACACTTCCTCAACATAGACATATGGAAGCCGAGATGAACCATATTCATGTCGTTGGGCAACTCTAACTCATAGGCCACCTTGCCAATCCTCCTTAACACCCTATAAGGATCCACAAATCATGGACTCGATTTACCCCTCTTATAAAAATGAACCACCCCTTCATCGGTGAGACCTTGAAATAGACCCAATCATCAACCTTAAATTCAAGATCCCTTCTCCTTATATCGGCATAGGACATTTAATGACTTTGAGCTATTTTCAAACTTTCCCTTATCAACCTTACTTTCTCCATGGCATCCATAAAAAGATCTGAACCCAACAAAGCCTCTCCCCCACCTTAAACTATCCAACCTGGGACTACAACATCTACCATAGAGATCCACAAAAGCAGCCATACCAATGCTAGAATGATAGCTGTTATTATAAGCAAATTCATTCAATAGAAGATGATCATCCTAACTACCCTGAAACTCCAATACACAAGCCCTAAGCATATGCTCAAGAGTTTGGATAGTTCATTCAGTTTGGCCATCCATTTGAGGATAAAAGGTCGTACTAAGCTTAACCTTGGTACCAAGACCTATTTGGAAGAACCTGCAAAAGTGAGAGGTGAATTGGGCACTATGATCCTATATGATCGACAAAGGAACCCCATGCAATCTAAACAATTCATGAATGTACAACTTAGCATAATCTTCGGCACCATGAGTAGTCTTAACTGGTAGGAAATGAGCCAACTTTCTCATTCTATCAACCACAACCCAAATGGACTCAAAATGTTTTCTAGTCTTAGGCAACCCAACCACAAAATCCATGTTAATTTCCTCCCACTTACATGTAGGAATTTCTATATCTTGGGCTAGGCCACCCGACCTTTTATGTTCGACTTTGACTTATTGGCAATTATGGCAACCAGATACAAACTTAGTAATGTCTCTCTTCATACCACCCTAGCAAAACACATCCTTAAATCTCTATACATCTTTGTAGAACCAGGGTGAATAAAATTGGAAGAATTATGAGCCTCATCAAGAATCTTCTCTTTCAAGTCATCCATACTATGAACACATAACCTGCCTTGGTGTCATGACCCAAGCCTAGGTCCTAGACGTGACACAATGAATGGGAACCCGAAGAGACTCCAAACAAGCTTCTTATCATATAATTACACATCTTTGATTGTGGAAGCAATAAAATAACAATAAGAGATAGTAAAAAAGGAATACCTGGCTAAGGTACATCCTCGATACTATAGAAACATAACAAGCCAATAGCATAACATTACCATATCATAAGGTTCCAACAACACCTCTAATACATAGATATGAATGGGGGCCAAGACAACTTTCTAGGCTCACCCTCATAGTCAAAAGCATACAATTGGATAATAAGAGTCTTTACATAGCATAAGAACAAGATATATCATCCCCAGAGTAGAGGACTCACCAAACTTGCTTTGAAAAGATAGTACTAGCCACAAGGAGGACGAGTATGATCGTGAGGAGCTCAGGTTCCTACATGGTAACATCATGTAGTCATAAAATATGCATTAGTACATTTGAATGTACTATGTATGTAGGATGCAATGCAATGATAGATAGGCAACATAATCAAAATGCATAATCTTAAGCAAGAGATGGTATATTAGCAACATGACATACATGATCAATACTTGAAGTAAAATATGCTTATACAGAAACATAGTACATGTGTAAGAAATGACCATCATCATAAACCAAGCAAACTTAGTACTTGAAATCCAAGGTAGACCACCTTTTGGAATTGATTGAGGAATCAACCCCTCAATTGGTTGATAGGCATGACCACCCCTATCCATAGTGATTAAGGTATAAACCCCTAAATTGGTTGATAGCATACCACCCCCATCAGTGGTGATTGAGGTATAAACCTCTCAATTGGCTGATGGTTGTCACACCCTACTATCCATGGTGATTGAGGTATCAAACCCTCAATTGATTAATGGGATAGCACCCCATCCGAGGTGATTGAGATATCAACCCCGCAATTGGTTATGGTCAACTCATAACACTATGGATAATTTTCACGAAATCAACACATATATACCATCCTTTCATCATCATAAAGTCATACAAGTCATAGGTCATGCAATGAATAATCAATAGATCTAGAACCCTAAACCAGACATTTTATCAAACACTTAGTGGGTGTGCAGTACTAGTGTAAAATCATAGATCTATATAAAGTGTTGCATTAGACCATGCTCGATCCGAGGGGAGAAGAGCCCGGATAACCTAGATGAGGGTTCATACTCATCCACGTTGGTGATAGGGCGACATAATCACCAACCTAGATGAGGGTTCATACTCATCCACCTCAGTGATAGTGTGGCATAATCACTAACCTAGATGAGGGTTCATACTTGTCACACCCAAAGTCCCGTTAGGGCGGACTGGTACCCGATGTCGATAAGGCCCAGAAGAACCAACCTGTATCTATGCACTTTCTATACATATTATAAGGGATTCCTATGTTCAACATGCCTTTAAGAAAATAAATAGTGATAATAAGGCAAATGGAAATGCATATGGCTAGGCCGTTGGGGCCACATTGTTCGGAGTACGAGACATTACCACACTTTAGTTTACATAGTCTACAAATCCTCTAGATAAGGAAAAGTATCTGATAAGGGTTGGGACAGGCCCCACTTCGACTAACTATACAATACAAAAATATAAGCTCTAGATGAACAAACTCCGAAGCATCTTGGAGCTTGGTAACAACAGCTGGATATCCAGTACTCTTACTGGGGAGATGTACTAGCACCTGTACCTGTAGCATGAAATGCAGATCCCCTGTAAGGGACGTTAGTACGAGATAATGTACTGAATATGTAAGGCAGGAAATACTGTATATGAAGTAGTAACTTAAATGAAACTATGCACTGGTGTAGGATAAGAGACCACCCTTAGTCAAATTGTGGGATCATGTACTTTATGTTATTTTTATTACTTTACCTTTACTATATAATCTGTGTACAACATGTAATACAAACGACCAGCTGATCAGTGGTAAAACTGTATCGGGATCGTCCTTGGCTAGGTTCTTCCTTAACCCC
>JAABOM020059053.1:0-13236 GCA_011800125.2 Solanum clarkiae
TGCACCTCCCCAAAACACTCCACTCCTTTACTTATGCATCATAATTAACTTAAGTGCAATTTCACAATATTTACGAATTTTTTTTCCAACGCGATAATTTACCACAATTAATTATTTACGGGGTCTAACATATGATATTCCAATAAATATATTTATCATATATAATATCATGTAAAAAGTATCACGTATTATATATAATATAATGCAATAATTATCATATATGTCTTTATCATGTATCATGTATAATACATCATATTCTTATAATACATCATATTCTAAGTATCATCTATCATGTATAATATATTATACAGTATTCATATATACCTACCATCTATATTACATATTTTTAATTACTTATACATTTGATATATAATACATCACTCAATGTGCCTAATAACATGTATCATTTATCATTTTCATCATAATTCAAATATCATTTACCATGTATAATATATTATACAATATTCAATTATATGTATCATTTTTTTTACATATTTTTATTTGCTTGTATATGTGACATATAATATACAATTCGGTGTGTCCAATAGTATGCATCATTTATCAATGATCATCTAATTGACATAAGATACATGCGTCGAATTAGGATGCTACCTTTCTGCTTTAGATATGAGCGCATTTTATTCAATGTATAATATATTGTGTATCATTATTTAAAAAATTATAAGTATTTATTATTAGTAACTTGACCATATGGACATCGACAACACATTTTTATATTGTGTTTCATGCCTCTTCGTCAAATTTCACATATCAAATAGTGATACGTATGTAATACATGTTTAGATACGTGTTAGGACACGCATTTTACTCCCATAGTTTATACGTATAATTCCTTCGTCAATTGTCAATAATATTATTGATAGCATATTATTCCATAAAAAAAATAACAAATCTCACTGTTTCAACCATTTACATTTTCAACAATACTTCAAAATAAATTTAACAAATATTGATATCATATACACTTTTCTTTGTCTCGAATTTATTTTTACATCAAGTATCATGTATCTTATGTTGTATAAAAGAAAATATGATTCATGTAATAAATTTAATGCATCCCAATGTAGCTCTAGAATTATTTTCATAGAAAACTAATAAAATAAATTACTAAATGCATTGCAGTTTTATAGCAAACAAAATTACGTTCGTGTTGCTTGTATCAGTAATATAGTTTGTTGTTTCTAGCCCTAGAATGTAACATGAATCACCGTCTCTAAATTCAACCACTGCAAGAGCTTGTGTATCTTGTCTTGAGCCTTCAGCACACAATTTCTCCAGCACTAATATCAAAATCGTGTATCTTTGAGTTCTCTTCAACATTTTTATTTGACACATCTATACACAATGGATATTTAAAAACTGCAGACTCGTTTTTCTTCAATTCAAAATACAAATGAATCCCAATGTCGCTCCTAATGATCATCGAAGAAGAATTTCCTTCGATGTTGTACCTTATCTTTCTACTTTTCTTCCTCTCATCGATGTTCAATTCTTCTGCAATGGTCGTTTTTAGATTCACAAATGAAATTGTCTATCCAACTTACTATCCATCACTCTTGTATCTTGAGTAACAAATATCGCGTTTTCAAATTTTAGAATGCCTCAACATAGTACAAATATTCATCGCGAATTAGTTGCAACTTTTTATTTTTCTGTTTTTTTAAAAGAATGTATCACCCTCGTGATTTTAAATTTTTCTTCCTGAAGGAAACCTTTAGTATTTTTATGGAAAATAGGTGGATTTGTATTAACTAGCCTAATTTATGATTAAAGAATTAATCTCTCTTTTTCAGCAGGAATACGATAAGTTTTTTTATTGAAAATAGCCAAATTGACATTAATTAGCTCCATTTATGGAAGAAAGTTACTGCTTTTATAATGTATCAACACCTGCTTTCAGAGTATCAAAAAGTGCTGATTTCCAAGAGATTTTGATAATTTTGAAAAAGGTAGGAACAAATTGAAATTTACCCTTTACACAATGGGATATGTGTAACTTATACTTAAATATAAGTTTTTCTTATCCTCAATTTGAGCTAACATGAAAAGATATGGGTTAATTATTTTTTCTCCATTCATTAAACTAGTTTATCGTACGTGCGTTGCAAGTGTATCGTGCGTTTATTAACAAAACTATGGTTGATGCATGCTTATATGTTCAAATAGTTAAATTATATTCAAATAGTGAAATGTCAAAAATATATTGTACTATTGTATTTTATTTGGATTTTCATTATTAGTATTCAATGCTATGAATGATTGGTCTTTATTTGTGAAACTATATGTCTAGTCAAAGTGGACAAATAAAAAATTATTTGTTTAAATCTGTGGTATTTTTTAAATTTTGAAGTTTAAACTTTAAAATTTGTCTGTTAAATCAAATATAGATGCATTAAACATTTATTCCAAATTAAAAGTATTAAAAATTATTGTAACAACTTAAATTCGTTGAATTGTACAAAATTACCTTTGATGATATTATAAATAATTAATAATTTAAAATATTATAAATAAATATAATATATTTAATATAATTAAGTATATTTGACATGTTGTGCATTTGTTTGTGCTCCCTTATTTGCAGGACAGAGTAGTTTTCTGTTAATTAATTTAGTTATTGATAATAAAAAGAAATGGATTAATTAAAATCGATATTAGGTAGGTACCAGAAAGAACAAAAGAAAGACATCACCCTCTTTTAAGTAGTTTAGGAGTGTAGCAAGTTAATGACATATCCGCATGACAGAAAAATTATGTAAGTCTTTTCATTTTTGTAGCCAAGTTAGCCTACACAAGAAGCAACATATGTTGATCTTAATCAAACAAAATTGTCTGTTATATCAACATATATTATAATAGATAGATAAAAGGAGATAATACCACAAGAAGGAGGAGAGGGAATAAACGAAGTTTCCTACAGGTCATGCAAGATACTATAGTCAAGACCCTATTAAGTCAGCAACATGCGAAAGTATGTAAATTAATCTTCTTGTAACACCCAACAAAATTACTAAAATACCCCTAGAGGATAGACGTGCGCATAACGTGGCTTTCTATTCTCCGATGGTAAATTTGAGGCCGGACATGCAATTAGCATGAAAATTGAGTAGGAAAATGAACTCGTTCAAATTTTAGAGCAACCAGATTGAAAAATAATTTTTTGATCCAAACCAATTTCTAATGGCTATGTGCGCCCAAGACACGACGCACCTGGGATGCGGACATGCCTTATGTTTCTTTAAAAATTTTCAACGAGGATTAGAAAACTCGTTTAGTGAATTTTTGGGAGAAAATACACTGATCCACACCTGAACCGTGTTGCGACCTATGTAAATTCCGAGGTAAATTTTATTTTATTTTATGAGGGGTATTTCAAACCTTTTTCAACACCTCCTAAATTCAGTAAAAGAATATAAGGGACATTTTACATCAAGCCAAATTCAAAGAATTTCTACCAACTAAGTTTTCGTATGACTTGATAGAAGGACTAACTTCAACTGAACATATCTCCTACACTATAATGAGTTAGTTGCTTCATAATACATTAAATCAAAGGTATTTGAATTAGCTTTTCAACTCACTAAATTTTTCCTTAATTATAGTTCGGAGTAGAAAGTTATGACTATTTTACTGAAGACCTACAGAGCTATCTAATGATCTACAACAGCTCTGTGTCGCAGACCTAACACAAACCCTTACTGGATAAGTTAAACAACATTTTTTATTTTTATTTTGAGGGGTATCCCGCTTGAGTTTTGGGAGGAGTATCGAGCACCAAAATGAGTAAGAGTGAATCCACTTGCACTCGTTACCTACATTGTCCCAGCGTAGGAGAAGATTGAATCATTACATCTCATGTCCCCTCTCAAGTTTACATCCCTGAAACAATATAGGATGGTTGAGTTCAGATTCCTTGTGGAGCATAACCATTCCTTACCTAGAAAGTATCAAATCGTTATGGCAACATCAGCGTGATTATTGTATAATCATTGGCTAATAAGTGATTGTTGTCGGTTAAGAGGAACTCCCAAAAGTTCCCACCTTGAGTTCTCTGGGTCGAGTTGAGTTGAGTTAAGTTGAGTCCCATTGAGATAAGCTATGTTGAGTTCTCTTGAGTTGAGTCTGCATTGATTGATAAAGTTGAGTTGATTGATGAGTCACTTGTCTACCCTCTATTCTTGCTTTAGATAGACATTTGACATTCTGATTGAGTATTATTTTAAGTCAATACTATTTCTATATTGTTCTACTATTTTTGTTTCATTCAACTATTTTATATACCAGTACATTCCAAGTACCGATGTCCCCTTTTGGAGTGTTGTTCATGCTCCAACAGTAAAAAGGCCGTAATCAAGTATAAACCTAACCAAGGGTTAGGGTCGAATCCATAGGGAATATGGGGCTTGACTATATTGATCCACTAACAATATTTTCTAGCATTGATCACTCTATTCTCTATAATGGGGGGGAGGGGGTTTACAATTCACAATGAAGAGCAAATAGAAATACTACACTACAAATGCGAGAAGAGAACTAAATTGAGGGACAACTTAGGAGTTGTGTTCCCCATGATTCGATGACTCAATTACCCAAACAACATAACTCCAATCAAGACATTGTATACAGGACAGTAACTTAGGTTCTTCCAGCTCTCTTGTGAAAGTGAAGGTCGAATTTCACCTTGGCGCTTGGTCGGCAACCATGGCGTGTCAACTAACTGTTACACGTTGTCCCAGTCAACCTCTCCTTGGTCAGGTTTAGTAGATTAGACAAGAACACAGCAATCGAATCTTGTCATATACTTTTTTTCCTATTCGTCACTACCTTGGTCAGGATCATGATAGTAGGCGTGATTTGGAGTTGGCCACCACCAAACAACATTCAAAATGAAGGGAAATAGACAATATATGAAAATACCCAATCAAAGCAATGCACAAAATCTAGGTTATTTCAAGTCAACTCCTCATGGTTCCCACAACCCCAATTTGTGGGTACTTAGATACTCATGGCTAAGGCAAAATCATAAACAATGAATATGAAAGACATATTTGAGATATTACCCAAAAGCAATGAAGAAAACAAACACCTTGATGTTGAAACCACAATCTTGGATTTATGGAAGTTGAGTACAAATGATTTTAGATTCCCCAAAATGGGTCTTCAAAAGTAAAATACTAAAATCTACAATAAACCCTAGAAAAGTTCTCTAAAAATACTCAAAGTTGATGTAGAATTTGTAAAGTATCGAATCTCCCTTTCAAAAATCCTATCATTAACTATTTATACTATTTACAAAAAGACCCTAAAAATAAAATAAAAAATGTAGCTGGTAGCAGGTACGGTTCGCAGTTACAACTCGTAGGGTGACCTATGAGCCGTATTTGGTCTTTCATAGTCAGCACTTGAAATTTTAGGCTTGACTACCACGATCCATTGTTGCGAGTTGTGGTCTGATCTACGACTCATAATATCTTCTCATAGTCCCCGGTTGCAGTTCTTGGTCCACATTTGGCAACACTATTTCAGGCTATGAGGTCCTTTCCAACGAGTCATAGTGAGACATACGACTCATAGGCTGGCCTCCTATAGTTGACCTTCACATTGAAAATTCCTAATTTTGGACATTATTTCCTGCTACGAGGGCACTCTACAATTCATAGCTTGGGCTACGACTCGTAGGGTGTCTAGTATGTCCTGAACTTCATCAAAATCTATAATTTTCTCCCAAAATCATGCTAACCTGTATTTTCTATAAGAACAACACAAAAACACATAAAAATCATAAAAAAAGTCGCATTAAAAACTTACAAAATCCCTTGTTTTAGGAATCAAATGTGTTGTATTTTGATAGCACATCAACACCCTTAACTTAGAATTATTGTTTGTGCTCAAGCGACGACTTGATCTAGATAGACAATAGGGAACATATAGCTAGTATTGTAATGGTATATACATCACTCAATCCCAACTCAGGTACCCCATTCTCATTTTCAAGATCTGATTGAATAGCCACCAAGCAAACCAAGGCATGATGATACATCTGACAATCCAACTATGACAAGCAAAGGAGTATCAATAATTCACAATCACCGAACAAGTCATATGTCAATCATATCATGCAAATGCCCTCATAGAAAAGAAATCCTTCCATCTCACTCAAAAATGCATTCAAAGTTCAGGGACTATGCAAGCATCCTCACTCTCACAAATGGAATTCATGCATGATAACCAACACCATAGGCTTGTCAATATACTTATACTCCAGACTGTCGATTAGCTAAATTAGGATTACTCTAGGACTTTATAGGCTTGTAACGCAGGCTCCTGGGGCTTTGGTATGGCATTTTAGACAACTAGTGACTAAAAGTTATCCTTGAACTACGTTTTTCAACTCTTTGACCTCAATTACTCAACCATTTTCATTATGTTCTCCCTTATTCTTCATTTTTAAGCTTCTCAGGGTGCTTTCTTTTCCTTTTTTCAGTTGTGCCTCATTTTCAAACTCATTTTGCTATTCTTTTCATTTAAAGGCAACTTTTCTTTCTTTTTTTCTTACCCTGCACATGATTTTCTCTTCTTTCTTTCTTTCCCCACTAATCACCTTATTTTCCTTACTTTACCACAATATAAGCCACCCTCAACTTACCTTAGGTGAAGTACACAATATCCATTCCTCAAGCCAGGGCCACTTTTGGTAGCCACCCCCAACTTAGGCTTTTTGTCTCCATCAAGGTTCACATGTTCAAGTATAGACCAGGGCCAACATCAAGGTATTTCACAAAAAAATGCTAGGCTAGCTAGGTATCAAGAAAGAACAGGAACATGTAAAGCTCAAACATTTGGAACAAGGGTTAAACCACTATATTTGGTAGGTTATTTAGACAAAAGTGGACTAACTTAAAGAATAATGTCCTAAGATCCTTTCCTAATCAACCACATCTCCAATCCATTCTTAGAGTAACAAGGCAAGTTCTGGATCAGTACACAATGCATTAATATGAAAACAATAAGCTCACACATGCATGGCATTGCATACACAATCAACATAGACCAACAGGTCATGTTTCAAGCATCAACTTTCCTTCTCTTCATCCGGACAAACATTACCAAACTAATCATATGCAAGATTACAATGGTAACTAACAATACTAAAAATATTGAGGGTATCCAATTTTTAAAACATTCATAAAATCATTCAAGGTATTGCACATGCCAAAGGTAATAACCACTATATATCTACAAATTACCTACAATACCTAAATATGCCGGTTCAATAGAAACTAAACTCATCCACAAGGAAAAAGACACATGGCAAGAAAAGCTTGGGATCAAAAATAGAAAAGTTATGGATTAAAGGCTTCTCAGACTACACCCTAGTCCATAACTTTCCACACCCTACCAAAAGATGATGCTTTATACTCAAAGTATATATATTTAAGCAATAAGGGAAACAAGGGGCATACCTTAGGTTGCCCCTCAAGAAGCGCCTGATTTAGTGTTGCATCTTGACTTAGTCATCATCCATTATTAGAAATCCTTTATGGCCCACACTACACTCTGAAACTCATCTGGGTGCTTCATTGATTGACGGATATCAAAAACAACCTCTGCATCATTGACCCTAAATCGAAGTTGATCGGAATCCATATCCACCAAGGCTCTCCCAGTGGCCAGAAATGGTCTTCCCAATATAATGGGCACCTCAAAATAAACCTCGCAATTTAGGATCACAAAATCAATAGAAAAGATGAAATTATCAACCTTCACAAGCACATCAAAAAGTATTCCTTTCGGCCTTTTGATAGTTCTATCCGCCATGAGTAACCATATTCTTGTGGGAGTAGGAGCACCAAGACCAAGCTTCTTGAAAACGGAAAGAGGAATCAAATTAATGCTTGCTTCTAAATCATATAATGCTCTTGTGAACTCCACATCACCGATGGTACAAGGAATGGTGAATGCATTGGGGTCTTACCTCTTTTGGACTAGGCATTTAGTCATGATGGCACTACATTGTTGGAGCTCTTGTGAAAGCTCTTGGCTCAAAGTGCACTTCTTTATTAACAAATCCTTCATGTGCTTAGCATACCCAGGCATCTTCTCCAATGCTTCTAGAAGGGGGATGTTAATAAACAATTGCTTCAACATAGAAAGGAAGTCTTTGAATATACCACCCTCCTCCTTTTTCTTGAGTCTTTGAGGAAAAGGTAGAGAAGGTTGTGGGATCATCTTTGCTCTTTCTTCCCCATTCACCTCTTCACTTCGCATCACGTTTCTCTCCAAACCTTCTTCACCAATATCAATCTTGTCATCAAGACCCTTCTCACAAGCTTCACCATCAACCACCGGCATTGGGAGATCTATGGTACTCTTCCCACTTCTTGTCATGACCTTCATGCAATACCCATCATTCTTTGAATTTTGAACCATGTTACTTGGCAAAGTACCCTATTGGCGTTGGTTAAATTGAGAAGAAACTTGACCAAGTTGTTGCTTTAATTGCTTAATGGACACCGAATGAGGCCCTATCTTTTGGTTTATGCTTGAAATATCCAATTTCATCACTTTCAAGGTCATCTTGATGGTAGACCCTCTTCAACAACTTGTCAAACATTTCTTCAATCCTAGAAGTGCTAGACCTGGCATCCCGATTGTGGAGAGGCATATAGGGACCATTTCTATAACCATCTTTTCGTCCCATTTGGCCTTCGGTACTCATTCTCTTTCATAATACCCACCTCGTTTATCTCTATACATACCCTCATGATTAAAGTTGCAACCTTGATTTTCAGAACCTTGCCTCTAATAGTTCGAGTTGAACCCTTGGGCATTGTTTTGAAAATCCGCCGCTTGATTACTCACAAAGCAAGCATCTTCCTCAAAGAAGGGTTCTTCATACATGGGCGGCTTTGGAGGTTGGTGAGTCATCATATGTACACTTGCTTGGGTTTGCTTCAATACCAAGTCCATACTTGTGCAAAGTTGAGCAAGTTGTTGCATGATCTCTTCATTCATCTTGGCTTGCTCATTATTGGTGTTCACCACATAAGAAGTCTTAGTAGCACCTCTCTCTCTTTGTCCCCATGCTCTATTCATTTTAACCACTTACTTCATTCTTTCGGAATTCGTGCAAAAGGTTGATCAATAAACATGCCTCCCATGATTGTATCGGCACAATCTTGACCATTCTCATCAAGCACCCGATAAAAGATCTCTACTAAGGCATCATCAATAATTTTGTGATCCGAAACCATCTTCAAGCACTTGGTGAACCTCTCCCACGTAGTACTAACCGAATCACCTAGCAATTGCTTAAAATTATTTATTTGATCTTTGACCTTAAGTTTCTTGGACCTTGGGAAATACCTCTCTAAGAAGGCTCTTTATAACTCAGTCCAACTTGTGATTGAACTTTGTGGAAGCTTGGACAACCAAATAGCTACATTCCTAGTTAGAGATAGAGCGAACACTCTGAAACAAACCATATCCATAGAAAGATTTGTGTACCCATCACACTCTTGCAAAAAAATGCGACATTATGAAGATGACTATGTGGATCCTTCGAAGGTAGCCTTATAAATAAACCATGATTTGAAGCATTTGTAGGAGACCACTAAACACAGTAAACTTAGTGTCAGCCGGTAGAGGTGGCAACACTATAGCTCCAGGGATATCCATAGCTATAGGGTTCAACCTATACTGGTTCCATCCATATGCATTTTCACTGAATGCCCTATGGTGTGGCCTATATTCTCATTGTGGTGGGTTTTCATCTCTACCCACATTTTCCTCATGTTGCCCAATAGTTTCATCAATTGCAACATCCTCATTCTCTTGGGCCATTCTTCTAGTGATTCGGTGGATCTCCAAATTGATTCGAATTAAGGGGTTTCCTTGCCTCCTTGTGTTAGTCATACAACTCTAGTATATCCTGTAAGCAAAATCAAACAACAAAAACAAAAAACAAAAGTAAAATACAAGAGAATGTAGAAATTAATACCTAAATTAACTAATAGTGAAATCAAGTCAAGAACTTAGTCATATTCCCCGTCAACGGCACCATAATTTTTTATGTTCACGCTCCACCAGTAAAGTGGTCGTAGACAAGTATAAACCTAACCAAGGGTTAGGGTCGAATCCACAATGAATACGGGGCTTAACTATATTGATCCACTAATAATTATTTCAAGCATCAATCAATATATTCTCTAGAATGGGGGGATTGATTTGCAATTCACAATGAAGAACAAATAGAAATACTATAATACAAGTACGAGAAGAGAACCAAATTGAGAGACAACTTGGGAGTTGTGTTCCCCATGATTTGTTGACTCAATTTCCCCAGACAACATAACTCCAATCTAGACATTGCATGCAAGACAGTAACTTAGGTTCTTCTAGCCCTCTTGGGAAAGTGAAGGTCGAATTTCACCATGGCGCTTGGTCGGCAACCATGGCGTGCCAACTAACCGTCACCCATTGTCCCAATCAACCTCCCCTTGGCTAGGTTTGGTTAAGATGAGAACACATCAGTTGAATCTTGTCATCTACTTCCCTTTTTCTATTCATCACTATCTTGGTCGGGATCATGATAGTAGGCGTGATTTGGTGTTGGCCACCACTAAACAACATTCAAAATGAAGGAAAATAAATAATACATGCAAATACCCAATCAAAGAAATACACAAAATTTAGGTTATTTCAAGTCAACTACTCATGGTTCTCACAACTCCAAGTTGTGGGTGCTTAGCTACTCATGGATAAAGCAAAATGACAAAAAACGAATATGAAAGACATGGTTGAGATATTACCCAAAAGCAATGAAGAAAAAAACACCTTGATATTGAAACCACAAGCTTGGATTTGTGAAAGTTGAGTACAAATGATTTCAAATCCCCTAAATGGGTCTTCAAAAGTAAAATACTAAAATCTACACTAAACCCTAGAAAAGTTTTCTAAGAATATTCAAAGTTGATATAGAATCTGTAAAGTGATGAATCTCCTCTTAAAAAACCCTATCATTAACTATTTATACTATTTGCAAAAAAAACTCTAAAAATAAAATAGAAAATATAGCTGGCAGCAAGTACATTTTGTAGTTACGACTCGTGTGGTGACCTACGAGTCATAGTCAACACTTGGCGTTTTGGACTTGACTATCACAATCCAATGCTATGAGTCGTGGTCTGATCTACGACTCGTAGTGTTTTCTTATAGTCCCCTGTTTCAATTATTGGTCTAAATTTTAGCAACACTGTTTCAGGCTACGAGGTCCTTTCCAACGAGTCATAGTGAGACATATGACTCGTAGGCTGGCCTCGTATAGCTAACCTTCACTTTGCAAATTTCCAATTTTGGACACTATTTCCTGCTACTAGGGCACTCTACGATTCATAGCTTGGGATACAATGTGTAGGGTGACTCATATGTCCAGAACTTTATCAAAATCTTTAATTTTCTCCCAAAATCATGCTAACGTGTATTTTTTGCAAGAACAACATAAAAACACATAAAAGTCATAAAAAGTCACAATAAGAACTAGCAAAATCCTTTGTTTTAGACATCAAATATGTTATATTTTGATAGCACACCAAGTGCATCATTTTATGATGTAGAGACAAGTATTATAGATTATCAATAGGGGCTTCGTTGAGGATCTATTTGCATTCAACTGATCGGTTAGACCTTCTTGTCTTTAGAGGATCTCCATATTGTTATCATCTAGCTTGAGTTAGTGTTTTATTTTTTTTTCCTTGAGTTAGGTAGCCGTGGCCTGTCGTGGCACCATTTATATGTTTGATGTAGAGGCTTCATAGACATTGAATAGAGGATATTGAGTATTGTTTCCTTTCTAATTCTTATTTATTAGAAATTTTATTATATATAGACTTGATTTCTTTAATTACATTACAGTCTTTTCCTAGAGTATTTTCTTTCGATGTTGAGTGATGAGGCCAAGTGGTTCGTTCGAGGACTAGCAATAGTCTCTGAGTGTCAGTCATGCCAAGGGTACCTTCCCGGGGTGTGTCACTTCTGAACCTGTGAACATGAATAGTTGAGGCAAGTTAGTTTTGTCATATTTGTAAGTGTAAATAACATATTGTATCAAGTAATAATATTTTATTATATCCGACCTAATATGCCTTTGCAGATGTTGTTCTTGGTGTATGTTCCCTTTTTTGGCTTTGGCTGCTTTGTCATGACTAGAACTTTTGTTGTTGACATTGATATTCCCCTTGATAGTGCAATATATAATTGTCCGTGTGAAAAAATATATTGTGGCAAGTATAGTCCAACATCTGGTATTGTTTGTCCTTATGCTTTATTTACCATCATTGAAAAGTATAATCATATTGAAAATTATTTTCTGACAAATTTGAAAGGGTAACCTTCATTTTCAAGAGGCAATAGTTGGATCCTCAGGATAAACACATGTTTGTAAGCATTTTGACCCATCAATATTTCTACATGTATGACGTTGTTGTCAAAACCTCTGCATATCATTCTTGCATCATTACATAAGCCATTGGAAGCATCCAAATCTATTAATAACATGATAGACACATTTTTCTTCAAGATCAACCTGCATACCAATTTTTGTTGAGTAATTTCATTTAAAAATGATATAAGAGTGATGTTACAAAGTGTTTATAATAATAAACTTTGAATCAAGTAGATTGATAAAGTAAATACTTTATAAAAAAATAAATTACGATAATTTATTTTCTGACTCTAATATATGCACATGCTTATTTTTGTTACATTTAGATGGCAAATTAGTTTATTGATTTTATTTCGCAGCATGTAATGATACTTTACATAAAATATTAATAGCCATCCAAAAAGTAAAATATACATTATTTTTATTAGTAAACATAAAATTTGATTATCAAATATAATTGCATATTATTAAATATATCAGAATGTACCTGTGTGGAGGTAGGTCTTTAGCATTAAAGTATTTAAAAAATCTTCTTGATAGTAGTTGTTGGTATCATCCTGTTAGACCCCGTATTTTGCTAAAGTGTAAAATTTGTCAAGTGAATTGTTTGTGTAAAAATTTAATTGGAGTCTGAAGGACTCAATCGGAATTAAAATAGGAAAGTATGGGACTGAATTGATCAATTCATAAACTTGGAGCCCTTAGGGTGCAAATATGGAAAATTTGATTTCTATATATACCACACTTGGTCATTTTTTTTGGATGAAAACATT
>JAABOM020059054.1:0-13236 GCA_011800125.2 Solanum clarkiae
TTGTAATTTGTTATCCTTAGCTGAGGCTAGGTCTAACGAGTGTTATCTGAGGAATGTTGACATATAGATGCGTAGAATGGATTATGTGGTATATGTTGTAAGTATCGTTGCCTACATTCACTCTTGGCATGATATGACCTTGGAGTTTCGGATCCGGATAGACTGGTTGAGTGAGGGACTGTTTCAATACCTCAAGCCTAGATGACGCTCCCCATTGCTATTCGAGCATCGGTGGTCACGTTAGAGTGTCTGAGACTCGGGATCACGCGCCATGATCTAATTTCGATGACCACGACTGAGATGTCGGGTAGCGGATACCGATTCTGAGGTCTGTGCACCAGTTAACTACTTCTAGGTTCAAGCCTCAGTTGATTGTTCTTTGGTTCGAGGCCCGGTTAAGTACTCCCAAGTCCAATGTCAAGTTGATTATTCTTTGGTTCGAGGCCCTATTGATTTTTTTAGGGAGATTCATTCTCCTGCGGGGGATACGTCCCACCATTATATATATTATTGCACTATCTAGCCCTGGCTGACTGCCTCGACCGGAGGCCAAGTTGGGAGGGGGTTCGAGGCCCCGTGTGACTATTAGGGGTTCGAGGCCCCGTGTGATACTGGTTACTGGATGGGTCGAGGACCCGATTGATTTCTGGTAGATCCGCACACCTATACACACCCTGATTGTGTGTGGGTGTACCCTCTGGGATTATAGGGGCTCAGGGGGGCGTCCAGGCTTAGATACTAGGGCCTTACACCCACGTACAGATGACCCTGGATCATGTGATATTGGGAGTAAGGTTTTGTGGTGGTTTTGTGAGTTCTGTGCTGATTCTATCAGTTAGATTGTGCATGGGTGTACCTTTTGGGCTTATGGGGGCCCAGTTGGCGTACAAGCATAGATATTAGGGCCTTGCACCCATGTACAACACTATATCTCAATCCGCTGACAGTTGTGGTTTGGGCCTACACATGTTTTACTTCGGTTGGTTTAGTTGGGGTTCGATAATTCTCCAAACATGCTTAACCGTGGTCAAAGTTCCAATTTACTACATTTACAGTAGTTCTCTATATTTGAGTCTTCTATATTTACAATACTTCACTCGGTCGGCCTCTAATGCCTACTGGGTGCCTATTACCGTCACTCACCCCTATATTTTTGCATCTTCCCATGGTACAGGTCCAGGTATTAGCCACAATGGATGATTTAGGGGTTTACAGGCGATTCAGGAGACATTGTGAGCATTAGCAGCTCTAGATATTCTACAGTCTCTTCTTTTTTTGCCGTTTTTTGTATTCAGACGTATGCCTTGAGTATATAGTGGGGTTTGTTTATTCTGGTTATAGGTATACTTTATTTTGAGTCTATAGTAGCTCTGTAGAGTTAACTTCCAGGTTTTGGGTAGGTTCAGTTATTTATATTGTTGTGGTTGCTATGGTTTGTCTAGAAAGCTAGGACATGTACCTTATGACTTGGGCAATTAGCTTCCTTGTAGGTGGGATCCAACAAGAGCCATCGTGATCGGGACTAGGTTGTGACAAGGTGGTATCAGAGCCTAACGTTCACTGGTCTAATCTATACAGAGCTACCATCTAGTAGAGTAATGTGGATGGATGCGAAGACATCCACGACTTATCTCCAGGAGGCTACAGGATATTTAGGAAACTTTTTGTGTTATTAATTCTAGTTGTGTGATATCGCCAATAGTCCGTTGATTTCCTGGAATCTGATGTGATTTTCCCCTTCGTGCATATGCAGTGTTGAAGGCATACTCCGAGTAGGGGTTGTGCTACATCGTCAGTCCCAGATAGGGAGCATCCCCCAGATGTTGTTGAGCAGAGACTGGATGCCCTCGA
Organism: Solanum clarkiae; assembly: GCA_011800125.2. Taxonomy (NCBI): domain Eukaryota; kingdom Viridiplantae; phylum Streptophyta; class Magnoliopsida; order Solanales; family Solanaceae; genus Solanum; species Solanum clarkiae. Next base: position 1,852 of record JAABOM020059054.1, read on the forward strand.
TGTTCTGGCAGCTAGGTAGGAAGATTATGGGCATTGAGATTATAGGAGCCCAGAGATATGCTTCCTATCAGTTACTAGTCTGGCGGTCACTGTGTATGGAACTATGGGTTATGCTGTTGAGGTTGGGAATCTGTAACACTGATATCGTATGTTATATGTTGTTTGAAGGTTATGTGGGTTGTGAATACTTTGATAAAGATTATATAAGTGGAAGAGGATGTGACTGAGGTAATACTAAGCATTGATGCTCTCTATATATTCATATTGATTATTTGACCGCTGGTCTGACTTGTTGGATTTCCCGATGCAGATGAGTATGCTATACCTAGTGGGATTTTGAGTAACTATCACTTATGTTATGACTGTACCCTACTTGGAGGGCTAATAATAAGCCAAAATCTTGTGATTTATACATATGATCCTTTTGTTGCTTGACTACAGGAGTTGGTGGTCGGATACGAGAATTACATGGTATTTAAGGGGTTGACTACTAGTTATACCCCTTGCTACACCTTGTGCCTCTATGGTTATGTTCCTATGGTGATGGTTATGTTAATATGTGGTTCTCCTGATTCCTTGGTGTCAAGATTGTGAGATATTAGCTATGCTCGGGGGCTTAATTGGGTTGTCTATTATTGGATAGGGCATTGTTGTATTATCAACTGAGTTGTCAGCCACTCTACCCTGGTGACTTTTTGTAACTGTCAGTTGGATGGGGTTGTGTTGTCCGAATTCGTGGATATGCTTGCCAATGGTGATGTTGATCATTTTGCTGGGTTGCCTTGTATTTGAGTTATGGTTTTACATTGTTAGTTGCATTGTTTAGCTTATCGCCTACTTGAGTATGGGTTCTGAGATTTTTTTTTTAATCCTAGTTCAGGTATTGTGGTAGTGGAGGGTCTCTGTTATTAGTAGGGGATCAGGTGTAGTGACACTTCAGGATAGCGATATGGTAATTGACATTTCTCTGGTAGGCCATTTCCAGTAGTTGTGAGTTTCCAGGTATGTCTTTTGCTGATTTTCCAAATTGCCGCTAGACAAAGATGTTGTGTTGCTGTAAGGATTAGAGTATTGTTAATTGATACCAAGGTGGTTGATATATCAAAAAAATTGCATCTGGACTCGGTATGCCTATTACTATATTCTGGTTATGTTGTTGGGTTGATTAATGCCTCTACTGTGTGTACGGATCTGAAGACTTGTGTGTATCAGCCACATTGTATGGTGGATTCGTCGAGGCACCTACTTGCTGATGCTTGATTTATTAAGTGCTATATTGTTATGGTTGAGTTGTTAAGTGTTGAAACACTTGGGCCTTAGGCAGTTGGGACAATATATGTTAGGTTGGATTAGGGAGGTTGGTTATGAGCTATATAACATTGATTTGTTCTAATTCTGATTAACTGATTTTGGGGCTAGCAAGTATGTGATTAGTATTTTTTTATCTTCTTTACTCGTGGTACTTAATCTGTCACTTAATGATAATATCTGATTAGGAACTGTGATGGAAGATATAATGTATACCTGTGTACGGAGGAATATATAAGGAGTCTGCCGATCTCTAGTATACTGTATATTTTATGTGTTTCTGAATATGTGATAGTTGTGAGGGTACGGGTGATGGGTATGTGGATCATTTGTTGTGTTGTGGATAACTATCGTCATTTTGAGGATACTAATGATTGTTCTGTCAATAAGTTGTTATATTGGGATGATTGGCTGACTACTTATCACACTTATGTTACTAGTGTTACTAGGATTGATGGACTGAATAGAAAGAGAAAAGGGGACCGGTCTTTGCGGTGGAATATAATTACATTAGCTATTGCATGCAACTGCATTAGTATCAGTGAGTCGGAAAGCCAAAGGTATAAAGATTACTTGCATAGAGGAACAAGAAACAAGGTAAAGTCTGGATATGTCGAATATGGCTATAGTCGAGGATAATTGTGATTAGTTGGGTGCCAGCTAGTGTGCCAAATGCACGTATAGTTAGCCTATTGATGTTCTGTTATGTGTTAGTGGATTGAGTTGATGGGCTGAAGGGTTGTTCTTCCGAGGATCCCTAATAGATTATTATACTGATTCTGGGTTGCATACTGGCTGGTTATTATATTTCTAATTAGCTGGAGCAGCCAAAATTGTTGATTGATGTTGAGCATGCTTATGATTATCGTATTCACTATCTACTATGACTGCAGAGTTGGGATATTTATGTGGTTTGGATGGGAATCTTCAGGTATGCCTCGTCTTTACTTTAGAGGAAGAAAGTTCTATTAGTGGGGGATGTTATAATGACCCTCCAGGTCATTTCGGTGATCCTATGAATATTTTATCACTTTTAGCATTTTGTAGTGACCGTGGATTTTTTATGACTTATTGGCACTGATTGCTCGGTCGTTGGGTGAATCGTTTGACAATTATACAACTTTTCGAGTTAAACAAGATATTGTAACCGTAAAATAAATTTTCTGGTAAAGTCCTAATAAATAGCCTCAGAGTAGAATTTTGACGATTCCATCAGCTCCATACTAGTGGCCTCAGAGTAGAATTTTGACGATTCCATCAGCTCCAAAATGGAAAATTTAGTATAGGAATATGTTTGGTGTAATTACGTTGAATTTTGCAAATTTAACCAGCGGAACAGGCTAATAATTGACTTTGGTCAACGTCCTTGGTAACCATGTGTCAAATGGGAATTCTGACCACACCATTGGATTCGGAACGCAAAGTTTGGTCTAGAAGGACCTTTTGTTAAGTCTTCGGGTCTCCTGGGTATATTTTGGCCCCTTTGGTAAACTTTGATATTGGGAAATGAGACCCATATTGGGATAAAACGACCTTCAATGGAAATTTCAACTACATCATTGAGTCCAAAATGTTGTTTCCGATCAGATTCAATATATGGATTGTATTTTTATGACTTCGGAAGAGGCCAAAACATCGAAATTAAGTTTGAGGTGTTGCTGAAGGTTAAAGGCGGTTGATGATATGGTCGAACCACAGGCCATCACGTGGCAAAGGTGGCAAATGGATGTATATATCCAAAATCTGTTCCAGAATCGTCAAAAAACAGGGCAAAACTTTGAATTTTGATTTCGCTCTCGTTTTTTAATTGATTTTGGCAATTCAAAAGTCTAAATTGCATATTTTTTCGAGAGGAACATCGTGGAAGTGTTGAAAATTGATTTGTGCATATGCCATTTGAGGTAAAATTTATTGTTTTTGTGGTTGTATTTTGAATACATTTCCAGAAACTTTGAGTTGCAATTTATACTCCGTTTTGAGTCAAAATTTGGTGAAATTTAAGTCTATTTTGTGTGCTTTTGTAAGGCGCACATTGTAATAATGTTGAAATTAAATGATAGAGCTCTATTTGGTGTGAAAATGATGTTTTAGCTGTGGTTTGCGTTGTGATTTTTTAGACGATTTTGAGTTGAGATATCTCAGCCGTTTCTTATCGAAATTTAATGAAATTTGGGTCTAAATTGTACTACCTTTGGAGACCTACATCGTGATATGTTTAGATTCTGTTAATTTGACTTTATTTTTAAGGAATTTGCCGAGAATCTGCTGTACATATATGTACTTTTTGATAAGAAAAGTTATTTGTTTTTGGGCTGTTTTTGATTATTCTGAGCCTCGTGTTGAGCTCAATTTTTGGCTGTAGACTTGGGATGACGTAAGGATCGTTATATGAGGATTGGTTTGGTATTTTGGGTGTAGGCCCCATTTTCTCCGTTTTAGTCACTATTGACCTATTCTCCCCCATTTCTTGAGATATTATAGCCAAAATCACTGTAATTACATTGTGATTAATATTTTGACAATTGAACGACATTTGCAGGCGGTTAGATAGGGTAAAACTCCCGTGGATTGATCTAGAGAATGTGGATTCGCCTTCTAGGTAGGCTATGCTTTCCTTACCCCTAGACTGAGCTGAAATACATGTATATTGGGAGTTGTAGTTGGAAGTCCTGAGTAGCATATGTATATATGTCGTGAGGCTGATCGTTAGTTATATTCCTGTTGTGCATTTTAACTCTGATGTCAGTACTTGTTAACACTTGTCTTTCTAGATAGTCTTTGTATTTCGCATATGGGGTAACTATAGTTATTTTAGGATACTTGTGGTTGTTCTGGACTGTACTAGCTGTGACCACTATAGTAGCCAAGTTCTGGCATTGTAGAACTACGAAAGGCCTAGTAAACTCTGGATATGGGCTAATGCTCTGAGATAGGTATGTATTCTGGCTTAACTCCTATCTGTATAAATGTGTAGCCTGATGCTACAGAGATATGCGAGTTGTGAAACTGTTGTTGGTTATATACCGTACTGTGGATTGACTTTGATATAGATTCGATGGGCTAATTTGTGCAGGATACCTATGATACAACCGTACATTGGACTGATTCTGGTATAGATATGACTCTATTGGACTTGGTTGTTCCGGATACTTGTGATATACGATTACATTTTGGGTCTGAGACCCACGTGATTACATATTTGGAGCTAGGCCCCGCATTGATTTTTCTTGAGTTCGAGACTCATATTTACTCAAGGTACTTGTGATTGACCGAAATATGGTGTATTTGGCTTTGGGTGGGCATGACCCTATATTAGTCTATGAGATATACACTCACGTATACAATTGTTAGTCCTTGTGAATTTGTTATCCTTATCTAAGGCTGGGTCTCACTAATGTTATCTGAGGAATGGTGACATATTGATATGTGGGTTGGATTATGTGGTATATATATATATATATATATATATATATATATATATATAGTTCTAGATCCGGACAAATTGTTTGAGTGAGGGACAGTTTCGATATCTCCAGCTCAGATGATGCTCCCCGTTGCTATTCGAGTTTCGATGGTCACGTCCGAGTGTCTGAGACCTGGGAGTCTTGCCCCATTGTCCGAGTTCGGTGACCACGATTGAGATGCCGGGTGGCGAATGCCAATTCTGAGGTCTGAGCACTAGTTAACTACTCTTTCGTTCGAGGCCCAGTTGATTATTCTTTGGTTCGAGGCCTAGTTCACTACTCCTGCGTTCAAGGCCTAGTTGATTATTCTTTCATTCGAGGACCTATTGATTCTGTTAGGGGATTCTTTTTCCTGTTGGGGATACGTCCCACTGTTATATATATTTTCAAACCATCTGGCCCTGACTGACTGCCCCGATCGGAGGCCAAGTCGGGAAGTGGGTTCGAGGCCCCGTGTGACTATTAGGGGTTCGAGGCCCCATGTGATACTGGTTATTGGATGGGTCGAGGACCCAGTTGATTTCCTGTGGATCCACACACTTATACATACCCTGATTGTGTGTTGGTGTACCCTCTGGGCTTATGCGAGTTCGGGGGACGTCCAGGCTTAGATGCTAGGGCCTTACACCCACGTACAGATGATCCCAAATCATGTGATATTGGGAGTTGGGTTTTATAGTGGTTTTGTGAGTTCCGTATTGATTCTATTAGCTAGATTGTATGTTGGTGTACCTTCTGGACTTATGGGAGCCCAGTCGGCGTACAAGCATACATATTATGGCCTTGCACCCGCGTAAAACACTATTACTCAGTCCGGTGATAGTTAGGGTTTAGGCCTACTCATGTTTTGTCAGTTAGTATCATTTCACACTACTTGGGTTGGTTCAATTGGGGTTCAGTAATTCTCCATACATGCTTACCCGTGATAAGAGTTTTGATTTACTACATTTACAGTAGTTCTCTATATTTGAGTCTTCTATATTTACAGTACTTCACTTGGTCGCCCGATGATGCCTACTGGGTGCCTATTACCAGTACTCACCCCTACATTTTTATATCTTCCCATAGTGCAGGTCCAGGTATCAACCATAATTACTGAGTTAGGGGTTTGCAGGCGATTCAGGAGACATTGGTGAGCATTAGTACCTCAGGATATTCTGCAGTCTCCTCTTTTTTTGACGGTCATCTTTTGTATTCAGACACTGACCTTGTATATATAGTGGGGTTTGTATGTGTAAATTGTTATTCTGGTTACAGGTATATTTTATTTTGAGTCTATAATAGATCTGTACAGTTGACTTCCAGGTTCTGGGTAGGTTCAATTATTTATATTGTTGTGGTTGCTATGGTTTGCCTAGGAAGCTAGGTCAGGTACCTTATGGCTTGGGCAATTGGCTTTCCTGTAGGTGGGATCTAATAGGCGCCATCATGACCGGGACCAGGTCGTGACACTGTAACTGGGGTCTAACAAACATCATCATGACTGAGATCAGATCATAACAAGTATATGTAAGTGATAAAATTTAATCTTTGTTTTTTTCCCATCGTCATCACTATAATTCAGACCCCAATTAGCACTCATTCCTGAGTAGGTTAAAAAAAAAAGCACTTGCTTGGGTTGTATATTAATATGGTACTTGCAATTTGATAATTGGAGCAAATTATTTGCAATGCCTATTTATTGATGAACAGTTGAAAATATAGGATGAAAAGAATCTCAATGCAATTTATTATTTCCTAACAACTGCCTATGCTCTTCTTCATCCGCTCCACAATATTTAAGATCGTCAAAAGTATGAAAGGTGTCTAGTGCTTTTATCATTTTTGAGATTTCTTGCATCAAGCGTTGGATAACTGGTTATTTATCTCTAAATTTGGAGGTCTAAAAATCATCGCTAATAATGCATGTAGTACAATCAGATCATGCCATCGACATAAGACCTCAACTATATTAATGAATGGATAGTATGAGTTGATTCATATTTGATCCACCTTTAAAATAATTGAATGCCCAACCAATTTAAAATGAATTGATCGAGTGAATAACCATAAATTTTATCATTTTTCTTCTTCTAATTCATGTGTCAAATTCAGACTGCATGAGGCTAATAAATTATTTGTCAAAACTTTCCATTTTTGTTTATCTTAAATATCTTTTACAAGTACAAATATTTTTCAAGAATATATAGCAATTTATGTTGGACTAATCAATTGAAAAAGCACTTTCATCAATTGTAATCAACTATGATTCAATGTCGAGTTCTTCAATAATAGTAAAGTGAGGTAAACCCATTGGCACAAGTTCTCAAAAATCTTTGTTAGCATGTAAATCTCCCCCATTTTTGTAACGAGATGCAACATTAAAAACAGATCTTATACTTCTTACTATACTAGTATTACCTTGATGAAATATCTTCTTCTACCATATCTTCAAAATTTGGCAATGGAGCTGAAACTTTAGGCTCGTCTTCACCAGGCAACTCTATTCAAACAAGTAAAAATTTACCAAGATTCAAACAGGTATGTTAGAAATCTTCCACTCTGGGAATTAATAGAAGTTATATACATGAAACGCCCATTAACATCATCTAAATGTAGTAACTAGAACAATGTATTGCACTTTGTTGAAGAATAATAGCATAGATTAACCCAACTTTTAATGGATAACAAAAATGAGCTTTTTTCTTAAAATTTGATGACATCTTTGAGTCTTCCTAAAATATTTTACTTTTCTATTTTATATACTATTTAAAAATTAACCTATAAATCTATAATAGATAATAGTTGAGTCTTATCCTCCCTTAGCTAAAGGTCTTGAATTCTAGCTAGAGAAAAAAAATTAGGTAAAAAATATTCAATATATATACCAATATCAAGTAAAAAAAACTGAGGCCCCCAAAATGTTGGGGCCTAAGTTCCTAGCTTGTGTGCCTTGACCCTCTGATTGATCCTACTATTATGGTTACATCTTTCTTGAGTAAAACATATGAGATCAACGATACCTAAACTATTATTGAGCAACAAAATTTACACCTTTTTTGGATAAATATTATTTGTTGATACTTAACAATATTTTCTTACACCAAAAGTCTTCCGTTTTTCTTGAAATATCATACCAAGTAAAACAGTGTCATATAAAATGGGACGAAAAAAAAACTTTATGTTATCTTCTTCCTAGTCAAACTTGTGGGCATGATATAATGAATATATGGTGGTATTTATATCATTAAAGTACATCATAAATCAAACTTATTATCCACAAAGAAGCAAAACTAGAATTAAAAATTGAAAAAGAATCTGGTATACTCTGCAACTTGCCAGTTAGAGATGATATATACCTCGTTATAAAAATGGCTCACATCTAACCCTATAGTTTTGTATGTGCAATGAACCGCCTTTTGGATTGCTATAAATATTACAAAAGAACCTTTTTTTTGAATAAATCATTATTCAAAAGGAAATAATTTATGGAAAGATCCAGCAAAAGATTGTTATTAAATAGATAATGAATAACTATGATGTTTATAAGCTTGAAGAAATGTGCAACTGTTTGATTATCTTTTTACTTAATAAATATTTATTCTCAATGCATGAAGCTTTATTATGGTTTCTTTTATTCTACCACCTGATCTTTAAACAGAACAACTAAAGTAACAGTTTTCTGTCTAAGCCCACCAGATGGAAGTTATCAAACTGAAATTGATAAGAGAAAAATCGAACAATGCTGAAATATATAAATAAGTTTAATATTGGTAAAGCATTTCATAAAAAGGCTAAATATGAAAACTACAGAATTGTAGTGTCTCAAAATCGTACAAACCAACTGATGAACACCTTTAATCAATAGAGGGTGATAATAAAATCAGCAAGTAACTTCAGAGTTCCCAACAAAAGCAATAGTCCATCTATGTCTAAAAAGTGAAACCAAAAAATTTAATCAGGAAAACGTCTTCTGCACCTACCATAACCAAAATTCAAAAATAAAGAATACCCTCTAAAGTATTAGAGCCTAATTTGATTAATTATATCTCCATTTAAAAATAATCGCAGACATATCTACCACTTTATCGCTCACATTTCTTCATCTCTTACGATGATATTTATGAGTGTGATTAGTAGGCTTATGTGACCTTGTACTTTTCTTGTCACACTACACCAAAAATAATTTTTTGGAAGCAATTAATTAATGGCAATAGCTTAATTACCACTAATTATATTTTATTAAGTGGCAATTATTAGTGAAAATTACATTTTAGCACTCTTTATAAATGTCCCCAAAGCTTATTAATATACCACTAAAATCGTAACACTCTTTATTGATATGCACAATTATTGTTGCTAAAAGTTGCTTTTGTTGTAGCACTTATTACTAAAACAACAATTACTATTCCTCTGTCTCAAAGAACAGTCAGATTATATGTGGAAGTAACAAAAAAAATATTACACACTTAAGTCAATAACAAGAGAAGATGGAATTCAAGTCAAACACCACCACACAATACCTTTCTCTTTTTTATTTTTGGGTTGGCTTTGTGCAACATCATCTTGTTGAAGAGAAGTCAAAATTATGTTTATCGGAAGGTTGCACAAACATCGGATGATTAGATGGGTAAAATAACATTCAAGATTTATCCATGCTGTAAGACAACCACATTTTAGATTCATGATGAAAAAAAGTTTAACAGATAACTTACTTCGATGGATGATTCGCGAGCACTTCTATATTCTATAGTTGAACCAGAAGAAACACCTATCCTCATATTCTTGATGACATTCTCTATAGTTGTTCTAGGTGTAGCAATTTCTTCTACATGGATATCACCATTGGGAGTAAAGCCACTTTCACTTGGACTCAACGGAGTTATGTTATTTTCTTCTCCTTTACTATAATGCACTTATTAATTACCATATCAAGAAAAGATTTTGATCCTTTTTTTACCAAAAGATATTAAATTCAACACAGTCCTTCAATCTCTTTGCTACAACTGAACATTTCGTGCTATACAAAAAGTAAAAGTCTTAAGAAAGGAACATGCCTTTTAATTTATTATCATGCATGCCCATGTGTTCGGTGCTGTCTTGTTGTCTAATGTCTGCACTTGCTTGCTCATTTGGGAAAATGTACTCAGGCAGGTTGTCATAAAAAATTAATAGAACTGGTTGGAACGAAATTATTTTGTTGCAGCCCAACAAGAGAAAAATCATATTGAATGTCAAGATTTTGGCCCAGATTCCCTTCAAAGTTCTATTCCAATGGAAAGCAAACCAATAAAAATGTACGGATGATCTTAGAATACAGTATTACAAATCTTTCTTTCTTAGGGCATCTAAAAGGTAACATTCTTTTCTCACAAATGAAATAAAATATTGTGTAATAGTTACTGACAAGAAGATAATAGTATATGTCTAATTGTAGGCAATCAAACATATACTATTAAGAATTACCAGGATGATTGTTATGATAATATATAAATGCACCTTCTGCAATTTGCTTTACTTAACTGTTGTGTACCTGGCGAGATCCCATCAGTACCTATGCTATGACTCACACCTAAGTTACAACAATAAACTTATTAGTTACCATATCAAGAAATGATTTTGATCCTTTGCTACAACTGAACATTCAATGCTATACAAAAAGTAAAAATCTCAAGAAAGGAATATGCTTTTTAATTTCTTACCATGCATGTCCATAAGTTCAGTGTTGTTCTGTTGTCTAGTGTTTGAACTTGCTTGCTCATTTGGAAAAACATACTCGGGTAGGTCGTCATAAAAAATAGTAGAACTAGTTTGAACTAAATTGTTCTGTTGCAGCCCAGCAAGATAAAAATCGTATTGAATATCAATCGACCTCGGTTAAACTGGCATCATTACACTATCAGTACATGTGCTATGACTCGCACCTAAGTTAGAGATAGAGTAAATAACTGGTAGCTCAAATAGTACATAATGACATGCATGTCAAATTCGTTGGATAGTAACATGATCAGAAAGTATCTAAAAGCATGAACCATACATGGTGATCAGATGAACTACCATTGGATGATTCAACCATGTTAGCTATTTCTTTTTGTAGCAGAAGGACCTCCAGCTATTCAAATTATAAGATTTAATATTTCGTAATTATTTATGTATTCTATCTCGATGAATCATAAAAGAACACAATTCATATCATATCTAATTTTAGAATAAATATGACCTTTTTTATTGTTGAAATATTTTTTGAAATCACTCAACAAATTAAAAATGTCTAAAGTAAAATTTCTTGTAATAGAGCCTTTTGAACACCAATTTTTTTTATCATTCAATAAATAACAACTTTCGCATATGGGGATTTAATTATATAAACTAAATGTCAGGTCTAGTTTCCAACTTAGAAAACTAAGAATTCTAGAAATCAAGGACAAAAATAGATAGAATCCAATATAACAAAAAAATTGAGGAACTTAAATAAGAAACCACAAATATTCATTACTCAGTTTAATTAAAAATGTTATGAGGTAACTATAAGAAAATAACCTGGAAATCGGTCAATAAAACGCAACATCTAGCGGGAGAAAAGAGTTAAATGTAAAGAGTTATATATACACACATATAATGTGAAGAGTTGAAT
>JAABOM020059055.1:0-13233 GCA_011800125.2 Solanum clarkiae
GGTTAATGGACATCACACCCTCCATCATAGTGGTCAAGGTATCAACCCCTCAATAAGGTTAATGGACATCACACCCTCCATCGTAGTGGTCAAGGTATCAACCCCTCAACAAGGTTAATGGACATCATAGCCACCATCATAGTGGTCAAGGTATCAACCCCTCAACAAGGTTAATGGATATCACACCATTCATCATAGTGGTCAAGATATCAACCCCTCAACAAACTTATGGTCAACAAACAACACTACGGAAGCTTATCATGAAATCAACACATATACAACCTACTTTCATCCTTATAGAGTTATACATCTCATATGCCAAGCATTAGGCCAACAAATCAAGAATCATAATCAAGACATTTTATCAAACACTTGGCGAGTTTGTAATGCCAGTGTAAAATCATGCAATTCAACAATGAAATCGTACAAGAAAACTCAGTGTAAAACCATCAATAGATACTTGGTAACACCCTCAACCAATATAAATAAAAGCTCTTCATCAAATCTCATATTAGGTATTGGTTTCATAGCTCAAAACATACTAAAAAAGTCATAATTTCATAAACCCCAACATAGTGTTGAGTGAAATTCATAATAAGTAAGACCCATGAGTAAATCAACTTTAAATCATGAAGTTTTAGGTAAAAAGAAGCTTGGGCATCATGAGTGAAAGGAAACCATAAAAGAAACCCACATACCTTGACATTGGAGAACCCTTGAAGAAGAATGGAGATGGAGACTTGAAGCTTGATTGAGAACCTTAAGATTCGGATGAGTTTTGACACTTGAAATTTGGAGATGAAATATTGTCTAAGTGTTTGAGAGAGTATTTGGGAATGTCTTGAATGATATAAGGGTAAAATAAGAATAAATATAGGCATTTTCACGTATGGGAAGGCTTAGGCCCAAGACCCAAAAGCCCTGGACCGGAATAAAATAACTAGGCACAAAATAATGCACTGACACATTGTTTTTCGTCAACTTGGAAAATTAAAATTATGAATAGTTCGCTCTAAAATTGGGGTTAGACCCATTTCCCACTTAATTTGAACCCCAGATCAAGAATATGAAGTTGTATTTTGGAAATAACGCACGGATTTTGAGATATATAGAGGTTCCGGACATTTTCGAGGCATATTTTTGGGCACTTTTCGGGGTCATTTTAATATGTCCCCATTCGGAGAATTCATCCCAAATGTCAATGAAACGCACATAAGAAAAGTAATCATGCATAACTCAGCCCCAATAAGAATGCAACAATACATTTAAAACGTCATTTTCAAAATCTCGACATTAGTGTCAAAAATCGTCATGAGTTTGTCAACATAAACATGAATGCATGCAAATGACACATGGGCTAAAACATAAGACTTGAAATCACAAAAAGGGGTTTGACATGCTATCATAATCTTGAATAGAATGAAAGAGGTATGGGTAATTCTTTTTCATGCCTGCTCCGGATCCCTGAATGACACTTCGAACTTGACGATTCTTCCAAAGGGTCTTGATGAACACTACACCATTACCAATCAACTTCTTCAACCCTTCTATCAAATACCTCCACCAGGACCTCTTCCTAGGTCAACTTATCCTCCACAACACCTATAAGCTTACGATTTCTATAGCACTAGAGTCACCACTACTTCCCTTCAACCTTGACGCATGAAAAATCAGACAAACCATAACCATATCCCTAGGTAATTCTAATCTTTAAGAAACCTCACCAATCCTCCCGTACATTCTATAAGGATTCACAACCCTAAACTCATTGTCAACCTTAAACACATATATTTACATTTGGTTCCATGAACCACCATCTCCCCCTGAAAGACAATCTCCACTCTACCATGTTTCACCTGAAACCTCCAACTCTAATAAGGCGGAATCAAGGCCTTGCGTAATCTAGAACCCTTCAACAAAAGAAGATTTGGGACCATCAAGAATACCATACCCCCATGCTCAACTTCGTTCAACCTAACACCCAATCTAGCCAACTGATGAACCTCTCAAGTCACCTCTTTGCCACAATACTCAGCACATGTTAGGCTACCTAGAGCACCGACCACAACATTAGCCTTACCGAAAAAACTAATGCACGCTCATATCGTAATCCTTGAGGAGTTATAACCACATTCTTGTTAACTTATATTCACACCTATCATATTTTTAAAACACCCTTTATCGTCCATTACTTGCAACACTACCCCCAAATGATTCACAACTCTAAAGAAATCAATTCTCCACCACTAGAGGCCACTCAAACACATCAAGGTAGGGTTTTACAACTCTATTTATGAAACTCATAAATATAGTCGGTGCATAAATAAACCAAACAACTCCAACCATACTTGAAATGCTCACTCCTAATCCAAAAAGACACTTGGGGATATCTTCTATCCCCATCCTCACATGGGGATAAAACTTAAATGAAAGATCAAGCTTAGAGAAGCGATTAACCCATTGTAGTTGACCAAATAAATTGACCATTCTTAACTATCATATCACAGCCTTATGGGTTCTACACCCATTGGAAGCACGATATGCAAGTAGCCAAACCACACCAAGACCTCTATCCCATCAAGCTAAGTTCAACCAAAATCACAAGACAAGATCCTATGCAATAAGAACATGAGCAACCCCTAGGCACTTCTAACAATAATAGAATCACATAACCATTGGAGACACACATGAATCTTACTAGCAAATAAAAGGAACAATGAAAGGATCAAAGCATACATAACAACATCAAGAAAAACCTTTAACTTACTGGTAGCATCATCGGGTTCCTCATTCCCCCCTGCCTTCTTTTAAGAGTAGAAAATTGATTACGTCTTGGAGCATCCCCTTGATCAACATCACCACCTCTGCCTTGTTGCACTTATGAGGGCAGTCTATTATCTTGTAACCCTCATTTCCAAAACTATAACAAGCATTGATTTTCTTCAATCACGGGAGATTATGACATCTACCACATTTTGGGCACCTAGTATAAGCTACCACACTACTACAACCTTTGGGACTTTGGAACTTTTTTTCACCAGGGCCCTCTTGGCCTCCTTACCTATCCTCTTCCTCAACTTTTCTTCCTATATTTGTTTGGCATAGGTCATCAAGCGGGCGAAATCCATGTCACTAATCAACATAGCGGACCTGCACTCCTCACTCACCAAGTTGGATACTCCCATCACGAATTTGCTCATCCTAGGCCTTGAATCGGCTACCAATTGGGGAGCATATTTTCAAAGTTTCTTGAACTTGAGGGAATTTTCCCTCACACTCATCGAACCTTGTTTCAAATTTATGAATTCTACCATCTTAGCCTCCCTAAGTTTAAGTGGGAAGAACTGATTAAGAAAAGTTGCCTTGAACTCCTCCCATAGAACCACATTGTCAACCCCCTTCTCTTCCTTCCATAGATTAAACCATATTTGTGCTACTCCTTTGAGTTGGTAACCTGCCAACTCTACCTTTTCCTTTGATCTAACTAACATAATAGCCAATACCTTGTAGACCTAATCAATGAACTCTTGAGGGTACTCATCTACCATAGACCCATATAATTCTGGTAGATTCATCCTCATAAAGTCCCTCAGTCAAGATGCCGAAATAGGAGCATGAGGGGGTTCGGCCCCTTGGTTGGCTTGATTAGCCACAACTTGTGCAAGCAAGGTGTGAGCATCCCGGAGTTCTCCATGAGCCGGTTGCTCCTCGGGTGTAGGGACTCTCCTTCCTATTGTGTTAGAAATGATCTAGCATAGAAAAGAACAATCGGTAGGGGGAAAACCATATCATAATTCTATAATATGACTTAGAACATGAAGAAGGCAAACATTTTCTAAAACGTCTCATAGTCTCTTACTCATAGTTGTGGTGCACAACACAATCATGATTAAGACTCTAATTGATACGGTGTGTTGGAGTCTGAGGATCTAACAAATTGATGCTTTGATATCATATTTGTCACGACTCAAGCCTAGGGCCTAGACATGACTGGAGAATGGAGAACCCGAAGGGACCCCAAACAAGCCTCTTAGCATATCATCACACATCTTTGGTCGCGGAAGCAAGTAAAATGACAACATAAGATAGTAAATAGGGATCACCGGGGCTAAGGGACATATTTCATATCATAATCATCAAGAGTCAAGAGAAAATCAAGCTTATAACATAGATACATAACATGTCCGACAACACATCTACTACATATATAAGAATGGGGTCAAAGAAAAGCAATCGGGCTCACCCTCATAGTCAAAGTATATACTAAAGAAAGATAGTCTTAGAACATAGCATATCATCGTAAACATCGGCCCCAGAATGGAGGACTCACCAACAACCTTGGGAGAAATCGTACTAGCCATGTGGAGGGGAAGGATGACCAAACGGTGCTCCGGTTCCTACTTGGTAACATTATGTAGAGATAGAGTATGCGTTACTACATTTGAATGTACTAAATCTATACGATGCAATGCAACAATAGATAGGCAACATAGACAAAATGCATAATCATAAGCAATGCATAGCATACTGACAATATGACATGTATGAATGAGTCTTGAAGTAAAACATGCTCATATAGAACATATTGCGTAGGTAAGAAGAGACCATCATGATAGACCAAGCAACTAGTACTCAGAATCAAAGGCTTAGCACCCCCTTGGTAGTGGTCGAGGTACCAACCCCTCAACATGGTTAATGGATATCACACACTCTGTCATAGTGGTTAAGGTATCAAACCCTCAACAAGGGTAATGGACATCACACCCTCCATCATAGTAGTCTAGGTATCAACCCTTCAACAAGGTTAATGGACATCACACCCTGCATCATAATGGTGAAATTATCAAGCCCTCTACAAGGTTAATGGACATTACATCCTCCATCATAGTGGTCAAGGTATATACCTCGTAACAAAGTTATGGTCAACATATAACACTATAGAAGCTTATCATAAAATCAACACATATACAACATACTTTCATCCTCATAGAGTCATACCTCTCATACGAAGCATTAGGCCTTCAAGAAATCAAGAATCATAATCCGGATATTCTATCAAACACTTGTCGGGTGTGTAATGCTAGTATAAAACCATGCAATTAAAGAGTGAAGTCATGAAAATAGAGTTAATGTAAAAGTATCAGCACATACTCAGTAACACTCTCAAGCAATATATATCAAAACCCTTCATCAAATCTCACAATAGATCTTGGTTTCATAGTTCAAAAAATATAAAAACAGTGACAATTTCATGAACCTCAATATGTTGTGCAGTGAAATTCATAATAAGTAATAACCATGAGTAAATTAACTTTAAACCATGTAATTTTTGGTAAAAGGAAGCTTGTACATCATGCATGAAAGTAACCCATGTCAAAAATTCCATATATCTTGACTTTTGAGAATCCTTGAAGAAGATTGGAGATGGAGACTTGATGCTTGATTGAGAACCTTAAGATCCGGATGAGTTTTGAGACTTGAAATTTGGATATGAAATACTGTCTAAGTGTTTGAGAATGTACTTGGAAATTTCTTGAATAATGTGAGGGTCAAATAAGGCTAAGGAAAGGCATTCTTACATATGGGAAAGCTTAGGCCCAAGACCCACAAGTCCTGGACTGTAAAAAAATAACTAGGCACAAAATAATGCACTGGTGCGAACCAGCCATGTCGCACTAGGGGTGCACAGGAACACTATTTTTTGTCAAGTTGGAAAATTTAAATTGTGAATCATTCGCTCTAAAATCGGGGTTAGACCCATTTCTCACTCAATTTGACCCCCTGATCAAGAACATGGAGTCGAATTTGCAAAATAACGCATGAATTTTGAGATATATGAAAATTATGATTCCAGACATTTTTTACGGAACATTTTCGGGCAATTTTGGGGTCATTTCAGAGGAGGAGCATGTGAATCACTTAAAGGTGGTGTTGCAAATCTTGAGGGAGGAGAGATTGTATGCTAAATATGAAATTGTGAGTTTTCATTGAAAGAGATTGCTTAGCTAGGGCATGTGGTATCGGGTGATGGCATTAAGGTGGATCCTAAGAAGACAAAGGTAATTAGAAACCGGCCTAGATCTTTAACTCTATCAGATATTAGAGATTTCTTGGGTTTGGCAGGTTATTACCAGAGCTTTGTAAATGGTTTCTCTTTTATTGCTTCTCCTATGACTAAGTCGACACAAAAGAAGGAGAAATTCGTGTTGACCGATGAATGTGAAAAGAGTTTTCATACTTCGAAAGATAATCTTCGTCTCCTGTCCTATCTTGGCTCTACCGAAAGGGTTGGAATCATTTGTTGTATGTTGTGAAGCCTCAAGAATTGGTTTGTGGGGTGTTTTAACGCAAAATGGTTAGGTGATAGCATTTGTCTTGTCTTAATGTGCATGAGAAGAATTATGCCACCCATGATCTTATATTGGCGGCCATGGTATTTGATTTGCAAATTTGGTTTCACTATTTTTAAGGGGTTCATGTTGATATGTTTACCGACCAAAAGAGTCTCCTGTATGTGTTCACTCAAAAAGATCTTAACTTGAGACAAAGAAAGTGGTTAAAGCCCCTGAAAGATTATGATATAAGTGTGCATTATCGCCCCGGCAAAGCTAATGTTGTGGCCAATGCTCTAAGTAGGGTATCTATGGGTAGTCTAGCTCATGTTAATGATGGTGTCAAAAAGATGCCTAGATAGGTTCACCGGTTTGCTAGATTGGGGGTTAGGTTGGATGAAGTTGAATATGGTGGTGTAGTGGTTGTTGATGGTTATAACTCGTTCTTGATTGAGGAGGTAAGAGCAAAGCAAGATCTTTGCCCCACCTTGCTAGAGTTGAAGGCCTTGGTGATAGATAGTAGAGTGGACGTTTTCTCCCAAGGGGGAAATGATGCCCTTAGGTAAAAAGATAGATTGTTTGTGAAAAATATGGATGACATGAAAGAATTGATCTTAAATGAGGCTCATAATTCCTCCTATTTCATTAACCCTGATTCTACAAAGATGTATGTAGACTTATGGGAGGTGTATCAGTAAGGTGGTATGAAGAGGGACATTGCCAAGTTCATATTTGGATGTCACAATTGCCAACATGTGAAGGCCAAACATCAAAGGTTGGGTCTCCTAGTCCAAGGTATAGAGATTCCTACTTGGAAGTGGGAACATATCAACATGGATTTGTAGTTTTGTTTCCTAAGACTAGGAAACATTTTTACTCTATTTGGGCTGTTGTGGATAGAATGACAAAGTCAGCTTACTTTCTACTGGTCAAAACCTCTTATGGTGCCGAAGGTTATGCCAAGTTGTATATACATGAGTTTGTTAGCTTGCATTGGGTGCCTTTGTCTATCATTTTGGATGGTGGTGCTCAATTCACTTCTCACTTTTGGAGGTCATTTCAAAGAGGACATGGTACCAAGGTTAACCTTAGCACGACTTTTCATCCTCAAACGGATGGTCAAGCTGAGAGGACTATTCAAACTCTTGAGGATATTCTTATAGCTTGCATTTTGGAGTTTAAGGGTAGTTGGGATGAGCATTTTTCACTCATTAAGTTTGCTTACAACAATAGCTACCACTCAAGAATTGGTATGGCCCCCTTTGAAGCTTATATAGTAAGTGTTGTAGATCCCCGATTGGGTGGTTTGAAGTGGGGGAGATAGCTTTTCTTGGTCAGGATCTAGTCCTGGAAGCCTTGCAAAAGTTGAGGTTGATAATGGAAATAATGAAAACATCCCAAAGTAGACAAAAGTCCTATTCCGATGTGAGGAGAAGAGGTCTTGAGTTTAAGGTTGGTGACTGGGTTTACTTGAATGTTCACACATGAAGGGTGTGGTCTGATTTCGAAAAAAGAGGAAATTAAGAACAAGGTTTGTGGGTCCCTATAAAGTTTTGATGAGTGTGGATAAGGTTTCATATGAATTAGAGTTGCCTATGGAGATGGATATGGTTCATCCGGTCTTCCATGTGTCCATGTTGAGAAAGTGTGTGGGTGACCCAAGTGCTATAGTGCCCTTGGATGTTGTGGGTGTTATAGAATATAATTTGACCTATGAGGAGGTCCCGGTGAATATTTTTGATAGACAAGTGAAGAGGTTCAGACAAAGAGGTAGCATCCATCAAGGTCGTTGGAGGAACGAACAAGTTGAAAGTGACACATGGGAAGCTAAGGCTGACATGAGAAAGTGACATCCATATCTCTTCCACTCCACTCAAGTCGATGCCACTAATTTAAGTCCCCTACATGATTGCAAGTCTTATGTTTCAGCCTCATGTCATTTTACGTGCATTCATGTTCATGTTGATAAGTTTATGGTGATTTTTGACATTCATGTTGAGATTTCTGAAAATGATGTTTAAATGCATTTGTTACATTCATATCGGGCTGAAATCTTCAGGATCAATTCTCTCATGCATGCTTCTTTGACATTCGGGGATGAATGTTCACAAGGGGAGTATATTGAAATGCCCAAAAAATGTGCTTCGGTATGCCCATAATCGTAATTTCTATATATTTCAAAATTTGTGTGTGTTATCAAAAATTTGACTTCATAATCTCGATCGGAGGGAAAATTGAGTGGGAAATGGATATGAGCCAGATTCTAGAGGATCCCTAGCAAAAAATAAATTTGGGCAATTTTCGATTTCCAGAGAGCATCCGTGCCCTGGCTGCGACGCGTCACGGGCGCGGAGCAGTACAATTTTGTCCTTCGTGTTTGGTCCGTGTCATGGACCAGATGCGGGTCAGCATAATTTTTTCCTTAATTTTTTGGTGTCGACCAAGAGCATTGGGATCATAGTCTCATACCCACTTGTGCATAAAAACACCCATACTTAGCCATTTTTCAACTTTATATCACTCAAAACCCTCACAAAAACCTCTCCAAGACTTAACCAAATATGTCATTCCAAATTCAACGATTTCAAGCTTCACTTTGGAACTCAAGGATTCACTTCAAGCTCTAAGTTTCCTTCAAAATCATTTCAAGAAAACCCAAGTTTGAGGTATTTGGGTTTCATCTATAAGGTCCTTCCCCCATGGAGCCCAATCTCCCTGTTTATGAAAATTGCATGATTTCAAGTTGTATTAATTATGGTTGTCTCTTAATATGAAATATGATCATGAATTATGTTTGAGTTTTATCAAAGTATTGTCGATTATACTTGAGTGTGTATTTTAAGCTTACACTATGAGTTGACCTTTGTCTATGGAGACTATGCATTTTTGGACTATGAAGCTATTCTTTATCATGAACTTTTGTAATGGATTTTAACGTACCCTACATGAAGGTTTTACTACATGTTAGTGGGTTTATTTCCATTAAGTTTTCTCATCTTATTTCAGCCTCAAAATGCATGGTTTTGAACAAGTATCATGAACCCACCATGTGTTTGATAAAATGTCAAGTCAAGAATTCTCAAATTATTGATGATCTATTTCATGATTTACAACTCAAGTGACTTCATGACGATTAAAGGCTTTCAAGTATATATTGAATTCATAAAAAGTATATATGATGTTACAAGTATCAAACTAAGACCTATTTCAAGATATTTACCTCTTGTGAGCCATTCATGTTAAAGCAAGGGATCATGTATGACTGTAATCCATTCTCATGTTCAAGTTAGGCTCACAATTAGAGGTCAAGCATTTTTATGAGCTACTCAAGTCATGTTATCATGTCTCTTACAGGTAATTCATGTTATGACTAAAGTATGATTATATCAAGTATTTTGTGGGATTAGACTTAGCACTGATTGAGGCTTAAGATAGGGGCTCGACTCAAGGGGTCCTTGTATAAAGTCTTAGTCACTAAACTATGTGCACCATAGGTTATACATGATCTCTTTTATGGCTTTCCAGTGGATCCATCTAGTTATACCACACCTTATCGAGGGGGTGACATGCCTCGATCATCTTGACGAGGGGGTGACATGCCTCAAATTATTCTTTTTATGACTACCATGGAAAGTAGACCACACCTTGTCAAGGGGACGATATGCCTCGATCACCTTGTTGAGAGGGTGACATGCCTCAATCACCTTAATAAGGGGGTGACATGCCTTGGATTCCAAGTAGTAGCTCATTAAGTATATGTTGGTTAAGGTCTCTTCCCACACATGTACTATGTATTATGCAAGTTGAATGATTTGCAAGCATGTTTTATTATAAGTATGTATCATGCATGCCAGATTGAGACTATATATCTATTGCTTATGATTATGTATTTTTACTATATTGGCTTATGTCTTATTGAATTGCATCCCACATGCTAAGTACATTCTATCGTACTATTGCATACTCTATGCCTACATGATATTACCATATAGGGATCGGAGCACGTTTTGATCACCCTTCACGTGGCTAGTTGTTACTTTGGAGATAAGCTTTGGTGAGTCCTCAAGTCAGAGGACACTATCTTCATTACTCTTGCTATTTTGAGACTTCATTATGTTGGACACTTGTTAGTATAGGGTAAGCTCGGAAAGTGTCTTAGGCCTTGTTACATTCCATTTTAGAGGTGTTGTTGGATATTATGATGTACTTAATTTATGAGCTTGACTCGTTATGCTTTTATGAATATCAAGATTTCCTTTATTCCCACTTCCCTTTTTATTATATCATTTGTTGATTGTTTAATTTTCTTCCTGGACCAAGGATGTATGATTGATATGATGAGAGGCTTGTTTGGGTCCACGAAAGAGATTTGGCACTTAAATATTGAGTGAAATATTTGTGTAAGTGTTTGAGAGAGTATTGGAGAATTTCTTGTATGATATGAAGGTAAAATATGGCTATGTATTTGTGTTTTTATGAATACGAAGGCTTAGGTTGGGAATGTCACACTCCCGAAGCTTCGCTTGACGATACCCGGATTGAAGATCAATCTTAGATAAATGACTAGCCCCATGAAGTTGGTCAAACAAATTATCAATTCTTGGGAGATGGTACTTATTCTTGATGGTAACCCTATTAAGTTGCGGGTAGTCAATGCACATTCTAAGAGACCCATCCTTCTTCTTCAGAAACAACACTGGTGCACCCAAGGTGATTGGCTAAGCCTAACAAAACCCTTCTCCAATAAGTCCCTTAATTGCTCCTTCAACTCCTTTAACTCCGTCCAGGTCATACAGTAAGGGGGAATAGAAATCAGTTGAGTATCGGGAAGGAGGTCTATACCAAACTCTATTTCCCTTTCGGGAGGAACACCGAGAAGTTCACTTGGAAAGACATCAAGAAAACCATTTACCACCAGAACCGACTCTATAGGAAGGACTTTGGACTCAACATCCCTAACCCTCATAAGATGATCAAGACACCCCTTAGAGATCAACTTTTGGGCTTTAATTCAAGAGATAAACCTACCATTGACCACCACAACATGACTCTCCCACTCAAGGACGGGTTCATTTGGGAATTGGAATCTGACCCTATGGGTTCTACAATCAATAGAGGCATAATATACATGTAACCAATCAATCCCAAGAATAACATAAAAATTAACCATATCCAACTCAACAAGATCACAAGGCAATATTTTATGCAAGATGCAAACGCGAAAATTTCTATAGACCTTTCTAGCAATAACAGATACACCAAATAGTAGAAGACACCTCATAAGACTCACAAAATAATTCGGACTCAACATGAAACTTTTTGGCAATAAGAGGAATAACAAAAGAAAGAGTGGCACCCAGGTCTATCAATGCATACACATTAAAATCAAAGACTTTTAACAAACCGATGACGACATTGGGAACCTCATTAACCCTTTGCCTCCCATGGACAGCATAAAACCAATTGTGCCTTGGGGCACCACCTTATTGGCCTCCTCTACCCAAAGGAACCGCATTAGCACCCCAGCCTTGAGGACGAACATCCTTACACTTGTTGCAATTTTGTAGACAATCAATCATCTTTGGGCCAACTTCCCCACAACCAAACCAAGCATTAGTATCCCTCAAGCATGGGCCACCATGACCCCTACCACACTTTGGACATACGACTCTAGTCATCATGCCACCACCCTCCTGGGGCCTTGGGTAGTCATTGGAAAATCTCCCACTAAGAGCATGGGAAGACCCTTGGCCTTGGTGAAACCAGCGACCCTTGGGACTTTGGAACTTACCATCAAAGTAGGACCTCTTGGCCTCATGACCCCTTCTCTTCCTCAATCTCTCCCCTCCAATAGTTTGGCATAAGTTATCAAGCGGGAAAAATCCATGTCATTAGTCAACATGGTGGTATGACATTCTTCACTCACTATATTGGATACACCCAAACGTACTCGTTCTAGACCTCAAGTCTGGCAACCACGTGTGGAGCATATTTTGAGAGTTGGTTGAACTTGAGGGCATATTCCCTCACACTCATAAACCCTTTCTTCAAATTCATGAACCCTATCATTTTGGCCTCTTAAGCTCAAGAGGAAAGAATTGGTTGAGGAAAGTGGCCTTAAACTCCACCTATAGAACCACGTTATTGTTCTCCTTCTCCTCCTTCCATTGAGTGTACCATATTTGAATCACCCCTTGAGTTGGAAAGCCACCAACTCCACCTTCTCTTCCAACCTCACACCAATGATGGCCAATACTTTGTGAACCTCATCAATAAATTCTTGAGGGTCCTCATCCACTTTAGACCCATTGAACTCCGGTGGTTTCATCCTCATGAAGTCCCTCACCCAAGATTCCAGAGTAGGAGCATGAGGGGCTTGGGACCTTTGTTTCCTTGATTAGCCACAACTTGAGCTAGAAAAATTAGAGCATCCTGGAGCTCACTATTAGTCAGTTGTTCCTCGGGTGTGCGGGCTCCTCTTCATCTTGCATTAGGCATGATCTAGTATAGCAAAGAATAATTGTTAGGGGGGAAACCTTACTTTAACTTCTATAGCATGACATAGAGTAAAAAGAACAAAAACATTTCCTAAAATATCTCATAGCTTCTTACTTATAGTTGTGGTGCACAACGCAACCATGAATAAGGCTGTAATCAACATGGTGTGTTATATGCCGAGGACCATTAAAAACCTAGTGCTCTAATAAAAAGTTTGTCACAACCCATGCCTAGGGTTTAGACATGACATGGCTAATGGAGAATCATAAAGGACCTCAATCAAGCCTCTTAACATATCATTACACATCCTTGGTCGCGGAAGCAAATAAATAATAATAAGATAGTAGAAATAAGGGAATACGAGGCTAAGGGACATCTTTCATATCATAAAACATCATGAGTA
>JAABOM020059056.1:0-13233 GCA_011800125.2 Solanum clarkiae
GACATGCTAAAATACTATCATACTAACAATTAAGGAGAAAAAAAATAAATGCAGTAAATAAAATATTTTTATTGATATCAAAAGTCAAAATATGTAAGTATTGATACACCAAAACACACTCAAAATTATATGATAAAGGAAAAATGAACTACATTATTTATGATCATACAAATATAATATAACTGTTTGCAACAAATCAAAAATAATAGAAAAAATTATATGGTAAACAATGGAAAAATTAAAAGTTATCTACCAAGAAGTTAACAACACAATAACTTTCTCAATAAATTCGTATCACAATGTCAATATTGTTTCATAATCCAAAAATAATCTATCCAGTATAATTTCACAAGTTAAGGTTATATATCTTGATCAAGAAAGCCATGACACGTATTACTTGCATTTGTATGCTTTATTAAATTTTTTAACTAATTACATGCAGACAATCATACTTCAAGATCCATTTTAGTCTACCTATAATATATTAAAAAACATTAGCCTAAAAATAAAAAAGAAGCTATGGTCTCTATTTGGAAGATTATAAGTATCACTATCAGATACGACTATGCAGTCCAGCTAGAATAATCAATAGTGTTGTAAATAAAGTTTTACTCCTATTTGATCAGAAATACATTATTTTAACTAATTGTATGACATCTATAGAGTAATTCAAAAATCCAATTAGTGATATTGTCAATTAAATGTGTAAATATTTCGTTTATAATATCAAATATCAATAGATAAGCTATTCTAGTAGAGTTAAAACACAAGAAATACGATAAACTATACTATAGTGCTTATACAAATTAACAAATAAAGTATTACTTACTTTTTGATTTTTGATTCGTAACCGTTTCGAGATTTGATTAATCCAGATTTATCGAGAACATTTAGAGGTAAAAGACTTCCAAGTTCCCTTATCCTTTTGTGATCCACTGTTCGAGCAAACTGCAATAAAACAAATCAGAAATAAACATACGTGTAGTTAGGGATACCAATGGGGCGGGACGGAGCGGGTACGGGGTGAGTTTAGAATTATGCAACGTGAGGTAGGTTTAAAGTTATGTGAGACGGGCCTGATGCGGGGGGGGGGGGGGGTTGAAATAACTATTTTTAAAACTAATGCAGGGTGGGGCGGGTTTAAAAAATCAAATAGGAATTCGAAGAAAACTAAATCTTTGTAATTAGTAAAAATCAAAGATATAAACTTTTTATATTAAACAATGACTTTAATTTTATTTTTTGGCTAAAATTTAAACTAGACATATCCGGTAAATTGTTAGTTGTTAAAATGTTAATTAGAAACTAGAAATAATTGTTGAAATGTCAACTAAAAGTAGTTTAATAAGTTTTTGAGATGTTAATTAGCGAAAAAATTATGAATTTTTATTATTCATATTAAATTCAATTAAAAAAATAAAAAAAACTTAATAATTTAAGCGAAACGGATCTATGAGGAGTGGGTTGAAAATAAAAAAAGTCATTATACGGGGCGAGACAACTTAAAAATTGTTGGTTGAGCTCAACTTGCTCCGCACCCGCTCCATTGCTATCCCTACATATAGTAAACAAATCAGACTTGTACTCATACTTTTACAAATTATTTTAAAAATAACTTTTAATTAATTCTTTTGGTCGTACATTTTTTTCTTTATTTATTTTATTTATCATAATTTAAGTAAGACCTTGTACTATTTCTTTAATTGCGTCATACTTTTATATATATGTATACTGTTCACCATAATTTGAGTAAAATTTCTTAATAGAGATGAACTATTAACTTAATAACGAGAACTACCTACAAATATAAAAGGACGATGTGTTGTTCATAATCAATAAAACAAGCGTAATAAAAAATGTAAAACGTTAAAAATCACAAAATTACCTAGGAGACTTAATAGCTAAGCTAGCTCAGAAAATTTTATCACCAGTAAGAAATATATGTAAACCTTTAAAAAAAAGACTCCAAAAACTAAAAAAACAAAGAAACCTAGACAGTCTATTTTACGTTTAGATAGTCTCCTCCTATAAATTCAATACTCTATTAGGAGTTCTTACCTATTACAAATAAATAAAAATATTTAGAGTTATAACTCTGATTGATTTTAAGATTTTAAATATTAGAATAAGTAAACAATTATTTTGAGAAAATAATGAAAATACGATTTTGTCTAAAGTTAAGCCCTTTACTGAAGGATAAAACATTCAAACTACATTACTAAGGTCATTTATGCTTTTAATATAGTATAAATAGATGAATATATAGATATAATTGATACAACTACATGTTTTTCAAAAGAAAATATGTGCAATGCACAATTTTCAGTAACATTAACCTTTTTATTTTTTTAAAAAAGGAAAAAAAATATAAATATACCTCTAATTATCGTAAATAGTATGCGTATGTGGAGTGTCCATACCCTTTTTATACTAATGGACAAATACGTGTCTTAGTCCCATGCATATATCCGATACTTGTTAAATGCAAATTTAAAAATAAAAGTCTCATCCAAATTAATAAAAAATTCCTCCGAAATATTTGTATACGCATCCATACGCTAACACCCTAAGGGGTCGTTTGGTTTGAATACAAGTTATGATGGGATAAACTATGATGAGATAAGTAATGTTGGGATTAGTAATGATGTGATAAGTTATGCTGAGATTATTTTCTTATTGAATGTTTGGTCTGTTGCATAAATTTTAGGAATATATTGTTTGTTTACAAAAATATCCTTCACTTTATTAGTTATTTCTATGTATTTTTTTGTTTGTTAGATTTAGTTATTCAATTCATTTTTAAAATAAATTGTTCGTCTTATTTAGCTTAAATATTTTTATATATGCATTTTCATGATAACAATGTATGCATTTAAAATAAAGCTTTCTTATTTAGTTTAAAAATAGAACTTCCATTTTTAAGTTTGTTAAAGTAAAAAAAGATTTATGAAAAATCAAAATATGAAAAGCATAAGAATTAGTCAATAAAAATTATATTATATAGTGCAAATCTTTTAATAGAAAAATATGAAGAAGTATCATAGAAATAAGGTGTCTCGCCCCGGGAGGGTACCCTAGACGTAATCGACAATCAGAGACTATTACTACTCCCCAAGCGAACCACTTGGCCTCATCACATTCATTTAATCAATAAACTCAAGACAGTCAACAGAAGACTAAAGAAGATAATGGAAACATCTTATCTAGTCACAAAATAATATTATAGATAAAAGGGCTAATAGAAAGAAACTACCTCAACAAATCTTACATCAATATTCGACTCTAGTCTACGAAGTCTCTATCACTATCAAGCGGTGCCAATAACAGATTCATGGCTACCTTAAATCAAATAAAGTAAATCTAATCAAATCTGACTCTAAAACAAGATGAAATAAAGGTAATGAATCCTCCGAAGTAAGGGCAGCTCACCAATTAGTTGTGTCTCAGATTCTCAATTATACGCCTGTTGATGATCTTTAATCATAGTATCTACATCATAAAATGATGCAACGACAAAGTAGCTTTAGTAGTGGAACGTACGGTATATAAAATAGCTGAATAAAACATAAACAGATAGAATAATATGGTACCTCATCAACTCAGAATAATAACCAATCAAACTGTCAAATGTCTATCTAAAGCAAGAATAAAGAGTAGACAAGTGACTCATCAACATCAAGCACCTCATACCATCATATCAACATCAGAGTACTATCAATAAGGAACTATCTGGGAGTTTTCCTAACTGACAACTATCACTTATGAGTCGGTGATGATACAGCAAAAGCGATGTCATCACCACATCCATCCATTACCTTATTGGGTTAGAGGACGTGTCTATCAGTGGATCTATAATTCTATCAAGTCCTCTTTTGGGGCTGAGAAAATATCCATTTTTCATAGTCCAATCCTCTCCTATGTTGGCCACGCAGTTAATGAGTGCGAGTGGGACTCATTCTTACTCATTTCGGTGCTCAATACTCCTCCCAAGACTCAACATGCTCATAAGCTATCAAACAATCAAGATTTCTCATCACTTAGTCTCTTTGGACAAGGAACATCAACTTATCTCATCATCTATCAACTCAAGGAGTTAGGAACATCATTTAAGATTAAATTCAACTTATTTAAGACTCTAAGGATATCAATCTCATCAACATCATCATCAGCATATTCAATTCAGGACCAGAACCACAACAACAAGCGCATTTACATCATCAAGGCTCTAGACTCATCTCCTAATTTCATTCTTGCATACTTTCAAAGTTAACATATAGGGTTTATACCATATCTCATGAAAAATATTCAATTCAAGAAAATAAGTTTATGATGATCATCAACGTATGAAAAAACATATAAGTAATATAGTTTTCAAGAATTTAATCAAGACAATACTTTAAGAATAATGTATGAGGACTCATGGACTCTCAACTCATCTATGACCATCTATGGGGCACATGGGAAAACAACCTCATGCTTTTACTTTAGTCTTACAGACCTAGAAAGTTGATATTACAATTGAAATTTGATGAATACTAGCTTTCTTGGAGAAAATACTCAATCTCGGTAGTTCATTTAGAGTGGAAGAACTTGGAAAGACATTGTTTCAAGGGATTCTCTTTAATTCTTGGATTCTTGGCTCAGAATCTTTAGAGTTCTTGATGAAGAACCCTAGTTCTTGAAAAAAAAGAATCAAGAAATTCTTGGGATTCTTGAATTCATTATCTTGAAACCCTAGGTTATGATTTAAGATTCTATCAGAGATTCATGAATAGATGAAGAAATTTGGGTTGGATAAATTAAAATTCATGAAGAATATCTTACCTTGAGGATGAATCTTGAAGTCTAATCCTAACATGATGACTTTCTTGATGATTCTTGAGCATTTATATTTAGGAGTGAAGGAGAGAGTTTTTAATTATGAAAACAAAAGTTTTATGCATTTTAGGACCTTAAATAGACCCCTAAAGGTTTTAGGATAAAAATACCTCAAAATAAAAAGAAAAAAACATCATTAGCTTATTCAGTAAGGGTCCGCATCAGTTCGACGACGCGCTTCATGCACGGACCTTCAGACAGCTCTACACTCCTTCACTAAAATGGTCATAACTTTCTACTCCAAACTTTGATTAAGGCAAACTTGGATTTGTTAGAAAGATAATTCAATTATCTTTGATTTAATATATTATAGGTTACATAACTCATTGTACTTTAGGAGATATAGTCATTTGAAGTTGACCCTTCTATCAACTCATACGAAAACTTAGTTGGTAGAAATTCTTTGGATTTGGCTTGATATAAAAGATCTCTTATACTCATTTATTGAACTTGGGAGGGGTTGGGGAATGACCAAAAGACCCTTCCCATAAAAAGAAACAAATATTCACTCCGTGACATCATGTCCGCATCTCTCCAAGGGCGCGGAGATGTGTATTTTTGTGAATTTTTTAAAACATGTTCTTTTTAATTTACGTCGAAAAATTTTAAAACAAATAGGTGTAAATGTGCGTCCTTAGCGCGTCGCACTTGGGGTGCGCCTCAACACTATTTTTGTCTTAATTATGAAAAATTATCTTTTCACTTGGTTGCTCTAAAATCCAACCGAGATCATTTTTCCATTCAAATATTTCGTGCTAATCACAAGTCTGGTCTCGAATTTTCAACTGGATCTTGGAAAGGCGTGTTATGTGCACTATTCCACTCTAGGTGTATTTTAGAAATTTTACGGAGTGTTACATTATCTCCCCCTTGGGATCATTTGTCCTCGTATGATGAGTAGAGATGGAATTAAGAGATGAGTAGACTCAAGACATGTCTTAATGCTCACTCAATCAATCAAACTCTCGACCCCTCATTGATCTTAGTAGTCTCTATTCAGACTCAGGGATATATATACCAAGAAATGAATTACTCAAATACTCCAACTTATGAGTGAACATCGACTTAAGAGTAGAAAACTTAACTCATTAGAGAGCGTCATCATTTGCAGCTCATAACTCTTATCAAGGACTAAGTCTCACTATATACTCTTACCAAAGTCAAGCCTAACTCAAAGTCCCGTTGTGCTACCTTGTGAGTTAGTCACAATCCCACAACCTATCCCCTAAGGTTCTCATTTTATACCTTAGACATCGTCACTAGCAGGCACGAATAGAACATCGGAACTCAAACAACTCGAATCATTTAGGCACCTCGAAAATCAGTTATTTGAACTCAAGTAGAAAATTATCAATTCTAATCGATAATGGGACCATTGTGATATGCAAGACTCTGCGGACACTCTTGAGCTCAACTGTTCACCTCAATTGTACTCCCTTTCGTGGCACTCTACTCCATCAACTTAAGCTTATATCTCTTACTCATGTTTCTCCCTAACCATATCCTCCTCTTTCGTTCAAGCCTACTTCTAAGCCTCAAGGTTCTATTCACGAGATGATCATATGCATAGAAAGCTAATCCTCAATACTCAACTCTAAACTTCCATGGGGCTTTCATTAAAATATAACTTGTCCTCTTCACTACTTTACTACTCTTTCTCGAACCCTTATTACGAAGTCATCACTAGTCTATCATCGATATTTGCATAACAACAACCACGAATTCAAGACTATCACTCTAACCACTTCAACTATACCTTAGAATTTTCAAGCCTACTTGGCACTTCTGCCTCCACCATTCAATGAGTTCTCACTCAAAATCACACCAACATACTCTTACCTATCTACTGTTCATCATAAGGTTTTATCTCTCTCCTCCTTCCTATCTCTATCCTTACATGAAACAAGTTTAACACCAATAAGGATACACTCACTCCTCCTTATCTATCCTTATTCTCAGTCTACTACAATCAGCACACTATTTGGACCTGGAGGAATTCATCATCTCCCCCTTTGGCGAAACCTCAAACTACTACCTCTCCATGTGAAATAAGCACGAATATCATCAAGAACTCAAATACACAGTTGCTCGAATACTCATTCTCATGAATAGACTTCGAACATAATGTCTAGAGTATAAACTTTATATCCAACATTATTATTAAGCATGAATACTATCACGTACTTTCATACTCAAGTACGCAAAGGCTCAAAAAGAACATCAACATGAAGATAGGAACTCAACTCCATTTACCACAATTCAGGAGCACTCATTATCTCCCGTCACCCATAACTCATCTACTATCATCAATACTTCTATCAAGACTGGAAAGCTGGATTACTCAAATGGCTTGGAATGGAGATCATTAGTATTATTCAATAAAAAAATCTTGTCTGAGGATATTCATAATGAAGTACAATCTCCCTTATCTATCAAAATTCACTTTGAGTTCGCAGAACTATACATAGTGTAAAACTTAGGTCACATCTTATTCAACATAGAACTGGAAACTCTTGGATTCATGAGGTAAGATCCAGATTAATGAATGAATTCATCACTTCTCATCCTCAAAACTCAGTAGGAATAGGAATCAACATAACGTGCATGGGACCACGCCATATGTACAACAGTCATACACCTGAAGGGAATAGAGTACCACCTCAACTAAAGGGTAAAGAACATATGAGATGGAAAAGAGTTGATATCTCATCTTGATCAACCCATCACTATCGAAGACTCAAGATTTACTCTGGTTTACCACTTCGTCATCTCCCCTTAGCTCTCAAGATCCTATCCTGAAATTTGGGAATAAATTTCCTCCACTAGGCTGTAAGCATATACCTCCTCTCTATCAAGGAATCGCTATCCACAAGAATATCTTCAACTCTTTTGTTATGCTATAGTCACATACATATAAATAACCACTCATACTATTTTCAATGATATCATTCATAGCTCATTCCTCTCTCTATAGAAATCTCTCTATATTTGTTATTCTTATGGTGTACATAACCACTTCCCACAACTCTTACAATCTAACCTCCTCTTTTTGCCTGCAGGCTCCCAACTCCTGTGCCCCTCCCCATAAACTCATTTGTATAAGACTTAGATTATCATAGAAAACTCATCATCATCTATCCATAAGGCCCAAATCCACTTAGCTACTTGTGACGACAAAGATTGCTTACATGAGCGTACTACACATCGACAACTGAATATATACTATCTAGATTCTCATAGCAGTCATAACTTAGAGCTTCACACAATTGTACACAATCATGGGTACATATCTCGAACCTCTTAAGCCTCATCTTTTCTAGTTCTTCTCCCTTAATTTACTTCCTCCATCTAAGGAGTACCTCTACTTTACTCGTAGAACCACATTACTTGCCAATTAACATCTTAATCATTGAACACACACGACAACATCATGTTATCTCCCTCTTCACATCACTCCCTAAAATTCCAAGATTAGGGATTATTACTACCATATGCATCACACACTTCCCTTGTATTATACCAACCTATAACTATTAGTTAACTATTTAGGAACATAGGCCTATTAAAGTCTCATAGTGAATACTCGATCCATATCCTCTCTTCACAACTCATGTTCAATTTACCACTCTGGTGTACGTCCACCTTATTATCTAGATAACCTTATCATTTTATGAATCTTCTGATACTCTCGCATTGAAATCATAAGCCTAGTTAGGGTCTATTACCTCAGAAGTACTCAGTTTTCCCTATTTAAAGTCTACACTTCACCCTCGCTAAAAGAATATCAAAATATATACGTCAATATAGACCTCTTTCTAGTTTTGAGCATGCTCCAACACATTCTGACACTAAATCTTTCTCTTTTTATACCTCATCATGACAATCATAGGGCACTCTCTACTCTTTCATCAAACTTGTGGAAATTGACTCATCACCGTTACTTACCTAATAGACACATAACTCTAACTATAAGCCTCAACCAGCCATCGCTCTTGCTATTTTGTCTCTTTCTTTCCATCATTATCCTTCGAGCTCTAGGATGACTCAATTCTACTCAGGGTTTATAAGACTTCAGATCACATAGTCTCAAGTGGTGATATCAAATTTAGCGAGATATAATTTTCCCCTCTCATGGATAACATCGAAAGTAAGTTTTGAAAAAGAGGGTCTGGATACATCTAGAGCTAACTCAAATGCACGATTCATATGAGTAAGAGTGCATCTTTCTAGTCAATCAAGTTAGCATACTAGTCAGCTTCTCTCAAGCCTGGTATTGTCTCTCTACCATTCTAATTACTTATTCTGGGAATCTCATCGGTAAGAGTTTGAACATTGCTATCTCTATCACCTCGTGAATGAGGAATAGCCGAAAGGTTTAGAGTAGCGCACGAATAATCATAGATTTCTTAGGAAATAGCTCTATGACATGATTTAGAATCTGAAAGAAGGAGAAACTTTTCAAGAAGTAGGGCCCTCACAACCATAAATAAGCTACTATAAACACGGCTACATAGAATCCCTAGGACACTTGTACTTGTGCTCTGATACCAACTTTGTCACGCGCTGGAAGGATACCCTAGATGTAACCGGCACTCAGAGACTATTGCTAGTCCCCAAGTGAACCACTTGGCGTCATCACATTCATTCAATCAATAAACTCAAGACAGTAATAGAAAGAATAAAGAAGATAATGGGCACATCTCATCTAGTCACAAAAAAATATTTTAAATAAAAGGGTTAGTAGAAAGAAACTAGCTCAACAAGTCTTACATCGACATTTGACTCTAGTCTATGAAGCCTCTATCACTATTAAGCTGTGCCAACGAAAAACTCGTGGCTACCTCAAATCAAATAAAGTAAATCTAATCAAGTCTGACTCTAATGCAAGATAAAATAAAGGTAATGAATACCCCAAAGTAAGCGAGGCTCTCCAATTAGCTGAATGTCTTAGATCCTCAATGATCACATGTTGATGATCTCTAATCTTTGTATCTACATCATAAAATGATGCAGCGCAAAAGTGGCGTCAGTGCGTCAGCTGAATGGAACAGAAACAGGTAGAATAATATGGTACAACATCAACTCAAAATAATAACCAATCAAACTGTCAAATGTCTATCTAAAGCAAGAATAAAGAGTAGATAAGTGACTCATCAACATCAATAACCTCATACCATCATATCAACATCAGAGTACTATCAATGCGGAACCTATCTGGGAGTTTGTCTAATCAACAACAATCGCCTATGAGCTAGTGATGATACAATAAAAAGCGATGTCGTTACCACATCCATCCAATACTTTACCGGGGTATAGGACGTGTGTATCAGTGGATCCATAAATCTATCAAATGCTCTTTTGGACTGAAAAAACTTTTATTTTTCATGATCCAATCCTCTCCTACGCTGGCCACGAAATTAATAAGTGTGAGTGAGACACACTCTCACTCATTTCAGTGCTTAATACTCCTCTAGGACTCAACATGCTCATAAGCTATCAAACAATCAAGATTTCTCATCACTTAGTCTCATCTCCTAAGTTCATTCTTGTACACTTTCAAAAGTTAACATATGGGGTTTATACAATATCTCATGAAAAATATTCAATTCAAGAAAATAAGTTTATAGTGATCATCAACATATGAAAATACATTTAAGTAATATAGTTTTCAAGAATTTAATCAACACAATACCTCAAGAATCATGTATGGGGACTCATGGACTCTCAACTCATCTACCACTATCTATAGGGTACATGGGAGAACAATCTCATGATTTTAGTTTAGCCTTACATGTCTGAAAAGTTGATATATCAATCGAAATTTGATGAATACTAGCTTTCTTGGAGAAAATTCTCGATCTTGGTAGTTCCTTTAAAGTGGAAGAACTTGGAAAGATATTGTTTAAAGCGCTTCTCTTTGATTCTTGAATTTTTGACTCAGAATCTTTACAGTTCTTGATGAAGAACCCTAATTCTTGAAAAAAAAAGAATCAAGAAATTCTTTTTTGGGATTCTTGTATTCATTATGTTGATACACTATGTTATAATTTAAGATTCTATTAGAGATTCATGAATAGATGGAGAAATTTGGTTTGGGTAGATAAAAATTCATGAAGAATAACTTACCTTAAGGATGAATCTTGAAGGATAATCCTAACTTGATGACTTTCTCGATGATTCTTGAGCGTTTGTATTTAGGAGTGAAGGAGAGGGTTTTTAATTATAAAAACTGACGTTTTATGCAATTTAAGACCTTAAACAGACCCCAAAAGATTTTAGGATAAAAGTACCCTTAAAATAAAAAGAAAAAAATGTCACTAGCTTATCCAGTAAGGGTCCGTGTCAAGTCCTCGCAGACCTTCAGACAACTTTGCACTCATCTGCTAAAATTGTCATAACTTTCTACTCCGAACTTTGATTAAGGAAAAATTAGATGCTTGGAAAGCTAATTAAGTTATCTTCAATTTAATATATTATGGGCCACCTAACTCATTGTACTTTAGGAGATATGGTTATTTGAAGTTGACCCTTCTTACTTATACGAAAACTTAGTCGGTAGAGATTATTTGGACCTGTCTTGATGTAAAAGTTCCCTTATACTCGTTTATTGAACTTGGAAGGAGTTGGAGAATGACTAAAAGGCCCTTTCCATAAAAAAAAAAAAAATTTCACTCTGTGACATCATGGCACCTAGGGTGCGGACATGTGTATTTTCGCGAATTATCTCAAAATGCATTCTTTCCAATTTATGTCAAAAAATTTAAACAAAAAAATAAGTGTAAGCGAGTGTCCCTAGCGTGTCGCACCTGGGGCGCACATCAACACTATTTTCATTTTAATTATAAAAAATTATCTTTTGACTCAGTCGCTTTAAAATTCCATCAGATCATTGTTCCACTCAATTTTTCGTACTAATCGCAAATTCGGTCTCGAACTTTTCACTGGGCTTGGGAAGACGCATTATGCGCATGATTCCACCCCTATATGCACATGATTCCACTCTAGGGGTATTTCAGAAATTTCACAGGGTGTTACATAAGGAGTGAAGGTTGTGAATGTTGTTGTATATTGTATTAAAAATAATGTAATATACATAATATACAAACTGAGGTATAAAAAGGATTTTAAAAGTTATCCCAATATTAGTATACTACCCAAGAGAAGGGATAACGTATTCCGTACTATTTTATTATTCCTGGGATAAGTGTTATCCCAGATTTGCCTACCAAACAATAATTTAAGGGCCATTACATTTTTATCCTAGAATTATTTGCACTTATCCTTCTCACCAAACGACCCGTTTGTATGTCTAACTAGAGATATAATTGAAAGTCATTGAATAAATAGTGTATATAATTAAGAGATATAACTGAAAAGTCATTAATTAAGGAATTTGTCTAATTAAGAAATATGACTGAAAGCCATTAATTAAGGAGAAAATTATATTTGTAACAATTTTAAAGGATATGACATATCGCAACTCATAAAAAAAATCAAAATCTTTCTTTTTTTTTGGCGATTCACCAAAGTTTAAACTACTTAACTGAGATTCATGAACTATTATTTATATACAAGTGAATGTTTTGTCAGTCACATATACATTTAATCAAATACATTCACAAAAAAAAAATACTAGATACATATAATCTTAACTAATAATGTATCAGATACATCATAATGTAGTAGATACATGCATAAATCTCCAATACATGTGCATACGTATTTTTGTACATATACACTTAATCAGATACACTGATAAAAACTAAATACATATGATTTTAACTCAATAATGTACAAGTACATCAATAATGTTCCAAATGCATCAATAATTCCAACTTGATCCAAAAAATCATCTTCTTCCTCAGTATGTTTATCACAATTATTTCATAAACCCTCCTTTCATTTGCAGTAAATTAAATACTACTCCATCGATCCTATTTTATGTGGTACCTTTTCATTTTTGATCCGTCCAAAACAGAATGTTACCTTACTATAATTGAAAATAATTTACCTTTAAAATTTTCTTTTTATCCTTAATGGAATGATTCTCGGCCACACAAATACCGAAGAATGATTTTAGACCAAAAGTTTTAAAAGACTTTCCTTTTTTCTAAACACCGTGTCAAGTCAAGGATGTCACATAAAATGTGACGGAGAGAGTATCATTCTCTTTTGTTGGTCAACATTGTTGCATTTTTGGGTTCTCTGTTAGACCCCGTAAATAATTCAATTGGGGTAAAATGACTCATGGAAAATTTCGTAAATATTGTGTAAATTACACACAAAATAATTATGGTCCATGAGTATAAGAGTTGGGTGTTTTGGAAGTCCAATTTGGAAAATTTATTTCGAAAG